>JAXQQM020062293.1:0-51491 GCA_034641835.2 Pinus albicaulis | reverse complement strand
GGTTTTAAAAGAGGTGGAGTGGACAATAATCTATACATAAAAGCCCATGAAAATGAACTTTTGATTGTTGTAGTGTATGTTGATGACATTATGTTTGGAAGCAACAAAGATGATCTAGCAAAAGGGTTTGCTGATGAAATGAAAATAGAGTTTGAAATGTCTATGATCGGAGAGCTCAGTTTCTATTTGGGACTACAAATTCAGCAAAAGAACACAGGTACATTTATTTCACAAGAAAAATACATAAAAGAAATGTTGAAAAAATTCAAAATGGAGGACTGCAAACCTGTGTCAACTCCCATGACCACAGGTTGCAAGCTGTGTGCTGATGATGGGTCTGCAGATGTAGATCAAAAACTCTACAGATCCATGATAGGAAGTCTGTTATATTTGACAGCATCAAGACCAGACATCATGCTAGCAGTTGGACTAGTAGCTAGATATCAAGAAACAACCAAACAAAATCATCTTCTTGCAGTAAAAAGAATATTCAGATATCTACAAGGAACAACACAGTATGGGCTTTGGTATCCTAAAAGAAAAAGCTTCACTTTAAAAGCATACACAGATGCAGATTGGGCCAGCTGTGTAGATGACAGGAAAAGCACAAGTGGAGGTGCTTTCTATCTAGGAGAAAGTCTGGTAGCATGGTTAAGCAAGAAACAAACATCCATCTCTCTGTCAACAGCTGAAGCAGAATATATAGCAGCAGCAGCCTACTGTACACAAGTCATGTGGATGAAGCAGACTCTTCAAGATATGAAGGTGAGCATTAATGAACCTATCTCAATAAAATGTGATAATACAAGTGCCATAAGTATATCTAAAAATCCTTTGCTTCATTCAAAAACTAAACATATACCAATCAAATATCATTTTCTCCGAGAACAAGTGGCTCAGAAAATAGTTAAACTGGACTATGTACCAACAAAAGAACAGATAGCAGATATATTTACTAAACCACTTGCCAGAGAACCATTCGAATACTTGAGAGACAGACTAAGGGTAGTATCTGTAGATACTACTCTCTAATATAAAGAGAAAGCATAGTCTCAGGGGGAGAGCATAAACGAAAATATCTTTCCTAAAGGAAATCAGCAAGCAAGGGAAGCATAAAACAGGTCCACAGGATCAACATTATCAGTAGTATCAGCACATTCTCAGTATTATCAGCATTCAGCATGAAAAAAAAAAAATACAGATTAAACTCAGCTATAAAACATATATCGGCAATCTAGCACAGATTATAGCAGAGAAATATAGCAGCAGCAGTCTATATAGCAGCAATAGCCTCAACACAGATTATATTGATAACACAGGATTAAATGCATCATCGCTGTCTGGAATCTAGCACAGATTACAGGCACTACATATGAAACACAGTGGTGCTTTCAATGAGAGATGAACATATATATATATCGACTCACTATATCAAACAGAGATAAAACGTATAACCAAGTTCGATAATCCTCAAAACGTTCTCTCAACAAGTTTTATACATCACTCTGGAGCAGCATGGTACAAAGTCAGCAGAGAAATGCAACGACAGAGTCCATACGGAGAAATGAGGCATCGCCCTTTGCCATTGATGTCAAAGGGGGAGGAAGAATAGGAGAAAGAGCAGGCAAACAAAGAAAATGTATTGCCATCAATGCCAAAGGGGGAGACTGTTGGAAAGGTTGTCATTGATGGCAACATTGATGGCAAAGGAGGCAGCGTTGGAGCAGCAAATATAATAGAGGTAGCAAAGAAGCAAGTAAAGACAAAAGAAACGAATATAACAGAGGCACCTATCTGGCAGTGCCGTTATCACAGTAACAGCCGCAGAGGCAGAGGCAGAGGCAGAGTGACAGAAGCTGTTATTACAGAGAATATAAAGGAGATAGAACCAAGCGTTACACATGAGAATATTTCGAGTCTTTTATATATATACATATAGTCGAACCAGAGTTGAAATATATATATATATATATATATAACTGAAATTGCAGATAGCGAAACTTCGCATCGGAGGCGAATATATATATATATATATATATATATATGTCATTGGAATACGATGAAATGTTATATACATATATATATATATATATAATTGAAGTCATAAATAGATGGAATCTGGAGCGTATCGGAACCACAAACAGAGATCGTATACGGAGGTGAGTTGGAACCAGAACCTGGAGGCGGAAACCTGACCAGAGAGCAGTGGAAAGTTTGAAACCACGAGCAGGTTCACGAAGGCAAATTTCCCATTCCGCACCACCTTTCAACCGTGAGGTGGTTTTACAGTGTTTGCAGCGATTCCATTGATCGAATGACACGTAGCATAGGCGGTTTTGGAGGGCCCCGTTTAATTTTCAATTCCGCGCGTTAATACACGGACCACAGACGCCGAGCGAAATAGACAGGAGCCGTCGATCTGGTGGGACCGACATCTGACGGTGATCGATTGCAGGACCTGCACGAAGTTTAATGGAAGTGCCCGGGGGTTAACAAAGGTAAAGTGCGCACGCTTTTTATTGAACTGTGGGCCCGGGGCGGAAATATATATATATATATATAAACTATTGAGTTCTGTTAACGCATAGATATGTATATAATGGAGTATGTAAAGCATGGGCCCAGCTGAGGATGACGTCATCTATTCCGAGGGGGTCTCCCTCCGTTATCTGCCTTAGTCTAATTACCCCTCGGAACTCTTATAAGGGTGTGATGGAATATATATGGAGATGTTACCATATATTACGTGGATTAATATATGAAGATGCCGAAGGATGATTTTACAAAAGGTTCTAGACTTTGAAATATGTGGGTTCAGATTTGTATATAGTCCATGTGAAATTTGAAATATAAAGGAATTTATATGTATGGTTTTATAACCATGAAAAATGAGATATCCGCAGTAATTCATTCTTGCCCAGATTTAAAATCAACAGGTATATATATATATAATATATATATATATATATATATATATATATATATATATATATATATCATATGATAAAACGCATGGTACGTAATTCGGAGGGCTTCGTATTATCGGTTCAAGAGTCAGTCATCAACCCCCGGCGTGGAATTTGAAAGGAATGGTTAATATATCCAAAGGTTTGGATATAGTTGAATATTTTTATACATTGATATGTTACGATTACGCATAAAGAAAATCGGAAACATATATGTAATAATATTGGGTTTTATTATAAGCACAGAAGATTGGGTTTATTAAGAGCATGCGGGAACAAAAGAACTAGAGACGGCGAGCGAGAAATATGGAACAAAAGAATCTTTGAGCGGGAAATTATAATATTTAGACAAACAATTATGCTTAAACTCATGTATGAAGACACCAAATATTGGTCGCAGAGAACGTTAACCATCAGAAATGGTAATGCACACAAGTCCAGTGAACAGATAAATAAATACAGAGATGAACCAAGATATATAACAACCACTCGACAGCAGTAGAAAAGACAGATGCGCAGCAAGCCAAGAGACAAAACGAGTGAGCTGGTGTTGTCATTTAAATTTGAATGTAAATGTTTTATTTAAATTTTTATTGTTTGTGATGCATTGGCAAGTCTCCGAGAGAAAACAAACTCCCACTGTAATGTTAAAATTGACACCTACAGTTATAATTTCTGAGTAAGCTGATAAAAGGAGTGAGAAGGCAGAAGGCAAAGAGACGTGACTTTCCATTTTGAATTCCAAGCAGAATACAAACAGTCATGTGAGGAAATCTATAAATAATATCATCTTGATATGCAGAGTGAATTTTTGAGAGCAGAGGAGAGAGTAAATAAAGAGAAGGCAGAATACAGAAGAGTGAAGCAGAGAAGATCAAGAAAAGAAGAGCAGAAAGAGAAGCTACAGAACAGAGCTGATATCAGAGATAAATCAACAAACATTCAGTTTGATAAGATGAGGAAGTTGAAGCTTCCCTATCAAGTTGCAGCTTGATAGCTGTCAGTTGTAGTTGACTGAGGTTGGAGCCTCCTGTAGGTTGGTGCCCGCAGAAAATTGAAGGGAGTTGGTGCTTCCTTGCAAGTTGTAGCTTGCGTAATTGAGGATAGAGCCTCGTAGGCCAAGTTTAAACAAAGGTGAGAGTGGGAGTTGGAGCTTGCCTTTGCATCACAACAATAATAAGATGTGGTTTTCTCCCTTTATGGGTTTCCACTTAACATCTGATGTCTCTATGTGTGCTTCTTATGTGTTGATGTGATTATTTCAATCTGCTTAATTGCTCGCTGCTCTCAACATAAGTATGGTGTCACCAATAAATTAATATTGGCCGCAAATAAAAGATTGTTCACATATTAAGCCGTAACAACTCGTGAAAAATTTAAAAGGCTAATGCATGTATTAAACCATTCTACCCCCCTCTCGCTTAATCAAAGATTCAACACTCGAGGCAAAGGATTACACTTATCAAGGAGGAACTTAGAGTTCTTGAGCCGAGATGGAATTTGAAGATTCCATACGTATCCGTTCAAATGGAAGTGTTGGAGGAAACAAATAAGACCGAAAGTTTTGTGGTTTTAAAACTAATAAGTTGTGTATGTTTGGTGTACAAGAGATACATGGAGATGAGCAAGTTTTAAATTTTTTTAAAGAGTAAGAGAGAGAGTTGAATCGTCTGCTCAGATCAATGCTTAGAGGAAAGATCTCGTGAGAAATGAAAACAAAGGAGTCTAACTGAGAATATTGGAAAGAGAGAAGCGCCACCGATGATTAGTCAAGAGCCGGTGAAGGTATCGAAAATTGGGTAGTTTCAGTTCACTCCTAATGAAATTGTTGAATTGTGATAGGAAATTAGATCTTCAAAGAAGATAATTGGAGAGGCAAGAGAACTTACACGCAGATAATTTGTTAAAGAAGCAAGATAAAGGTTTTCATGAAATGAGCGCCCATGAAGCAAGAGGATGGAAAGGAGAGACTAGCCGATGTCCATGATGAATGCAACCGACATCGATGCGTACAAAGGATTTGAAAAAGGCATCCAGAGAAACATACTAAAGTGTTGCCAAAGAAAGGAGAGAATCCGTTGAAGATTTTCCGAGTCCTAAAGAAGACTTGAACTCGTTATAGAAAAAAACTTGGTGACCGAATCAACAAGTGAGACCATTAAAAATGTGATTTTGAAGTCGATAATTTGATTATGTTTACAGTATGCAAGATAGTCCATCACATGGAATTGTCTTGGAAGAAGAAGAACTTGCTAGAAAGAAGATGATACAATAATGTCTCATAAGCAAGAGGCTTGTTACCAAGGGTGGACAGAAGAGTCGTGCTTGTCTTTATAGTCAAGAGAGAACCTGTGGGGAAAAATTTTGGAACTTCTACAAGGATAGAGATGAGGCTGTTGTTTGAAGAACTGATTTGGATTGCCGCAATCAATCAAGATGATGATGGACACCATCAAGATCGTCAAAGGAAGATGAAGGTTATGCCGGAACTAATTCTGCAGCATGTTGATGAAACACGAGAAGAAATGGATGAAATGTCGGTCGGAGAAATTTGGAACCTCGAGAAGAATTTGGCAGCATCAAGTAAATTTTCTTGAAATTAAGAAAGGAGCAGATACTAGTTTGTTAAAATTGATTTTGCTTGCTAGTATACAAACAGATAAATGGATATGTTACTCAGAAGAGAATTAAATGATAATTTATTTTCCGAAGATAAATTTGTAGGTGATGAGAAAGAACAAGGCAGAGGGGATGAAGTCAAGAGGCAAGAACATGTGGGGTGACATCCCAGAGTGAAACCTCGTAGCAGAATGAGGCAACATTGACAAGAGCAACATCAATGTTACAAAAGAAGAAGAGCAAGTATCAAAGCAGAAGCTACAATACCTGAATTAACAATTGGACACAACACTAGTAGGCTAGACATAGAGATTGAAAGCATCGAAGATCGATGATGAAGGTGTCTCGTAGTGGGCAGTTATATTAGCAAGAAAGAAGAAGAATTTCCAAGAAGGGAAAGACAAAAGCGTAGCAGCGGAAAACATAGGGCCGGAGGCAGATGCGTAACAAGATATCGAAACTTGGAGAAAAGCAACAAGCAACAAACAGATGATGACTTAACAAAGTGTGGATCCAGAAGACAAGGCCAAAGACTTAAAATGCATGATCGGTGAAATCATGATCATTTTCTAACCTTGTGGGAGTTTGATGCAGAGCATTAGGCAAAGAGAAATACTTTGTATTTTATTAAAACTTAGGGGTTTCTAAGTTTTAAAAAGATGATTTTTATGAATGATTTGAGTGGGTTTTATGTATTTTTAATTAAATATTGTAAATAATTCTCAAATGTTTTGAGAATATGAGAGAATTTGTCGATTGAGGATGAAGGATGAGAGATTTTTTCTAAATATTAATTTAGAAATTAGTTTCATTAATTATGGGTGAGAGAGGATCCTTAGAGATTCAAGAGTGATTTTTAGGATGTAGTTGAAGGATTGAACTAAAATTAGATCATTTTAAATTGTATAAATTATCAAGCCTCAAAGACATTGAAAAGCAGTAGAGTGTGCATAGAGGAATAGAGGAGAGAGCAAAGGTTTCTATTTAGAAGCCTTCGGTAGATTGTGTAAGGGCCAATGATTTGGAAATCGTGCTGGCTGAAGGAAGAGATTATAAGTATTGTGTGTATTAACACAACAATTGATTTTTCTTCAAGTTTATACCCATTATTGAGTTTGTGTAGGGACGAATTTATGTTCGATGTGTAAAGGAAGGTTCGATCCTTATTTTCCGAGATTATTGTGTTATGGAGGAATCTAAATTGTTAAGCTCGTGTAGCTTTATTTGTCTCATAAAATTTTTGATGAAACTCTCATATGTATAGAATTCTATCCTTTTGAATGCAACTCATTATTTGCATCCCAAGGATGTGGAATGGGTATTGATTTTGTCAATCGATATCGAATTGTATATGAGAGCCACAATCCTTAATTTAGAGTACGTTTAAACTTGTCTGAAGAGTTTAATTGAGAATTGAATGGATTTGATGATGCTAAGGAAGCGTTGTCTTATAGTTGTGAAACCCATATAATGCCATGGAATTTCTGGTTGAAACCACGAAGGGAAATTGTGAAATCGAACTCGGCACAGTTCAATTTGAAATCACAGTTGGTTGTTTCCTGAAATGGGATGTTGATGGGCGTTGAAGTTAAAGGAAAACTGTATGACATAGACACAGTGAAATGATAGTATCATGGACGTAGAGTGATGGACGCAGAGTCACGATGTTATGAATTGAGTTAGAGTTGATTCAGAGTTATATTGGTTATCGAAATGGAGAAAATTTCATGCTAAGAACCAGCAACTGGAGCAGGTCCATGTGAGATTCGTTGGTTCATTAAAATTTGAGCACGCAGAGTTATGTTGCTGGATATTAAATTGAATAGTGAAACTTGAATTGCGCAGCAGAATTTCCAGACGGGTTCTATTGGGTAATTGAAGTTGATTTTATTATCAAAATCATTCAATTACAGATGGATGCTCGGCTCTTGAAATGGTGCAAGTGGTTTAACCATCGAATGGGTTAAGGAATGATTTAATTAGAAGGCAAAGCACATTCAATTAATTTTGGATCCAAATCGAAATGAGGATCATGAGTTTGGCGATGGCAATCGGATGCTGAAGGAGCCGAAGGTCGATGAAATTGCAATTAGAGAGTGGAACTTCGAATTGCTGAGAGTTCAATTGGGTAATTTCCAAAGCTGCAAGCGAATGAGCATGGAACAAAATTAAGATTGCAGAGATCGAAGTTGAAGAAAGGAACTTCGGTTTAAGGAGTAGTTCTTGATTGGAGAAGATTGAAGTTTGATGTTTGTTTTGTGTTAAATCTCCACACAATAAATTGAGGCAGAATTGTGAAGTCAATAACAGTGGAGTGAAGCAAACTCCATAAAGTCCGGGTCGAAGGGGCGGAGATCAGAAGGTATGTTAATTGAAATTGAAGTATGGCTGGTAATACATACACGTCAGAGCGAAGTTTATACTTCTGATTAAAGTTGATAAGGGTTAAATGTTTCAACTGATTGAATTCACATTATGAATTTCAAAGTGAAAGCTCATGAGTTGAGGTTATGGTTTCCTTTGATTGGAATAAAAAGCTTCCGCTTGAGAGTTAATTGAAATCTAGGTGTTTAAATTTATTAGAGATTAAAAAGCTTCCATATTATTATTATGAGTTTGCCCAGATGGGGAATTTTATTGGAGTATAAATGTGAAGTGAAATTTTTATATGCCTAGTATTGGAGAGATTGTGGGTATTGCAGGGTTTCCCTGCATCAGATTCTTAAATTTTTTTATTAATTCAGCCCAAGAATTAATTGAATTTGGTTGTAACTGTCTAAACCATATTCAAACATTTCCTTCTAATGATTAGAAACAAAGTCTAGTATAAACATCTTCATATTCAATATTAGTGTTATCAAAAAAATCTATAAATGAAGCTAGGTGATCTTTAGTAGATGGCCCTGTTTCTTCATTGAATCTAGGTAGATGCTTTAAATATCCATCAGGAAAAGGGTGGAGTTGATCTGGAGGAGGAAGGAATAGTGTTGTGTTGGGTAAAAAAGGTGATTGTTAAAGGTGACCTTAATGTTTCACATTAATCATCAACCCATGGAAAGTCTTGTTATTTCAAGAGTACAAGAAAAATATATGCGAGTGAAGTCAGAGACCAACCATTCTAAATCGTTTTGACAAATGCTATCTAATTATCGAAGTTCAGTCAATTCAACTCAAAAGTATCTATGAATTACTTCAAACTAATCAAAGGAATCAACTCTTGTTCTAAGATTATGTAGAAATAACCACTCAAGACTAGAATACAGAATGGATTGTAGTTGAACAACACGCTTTGATGAATTGAACATCTACCTTAATGAATTGAACAACAAACTTAATGAATTGAATAACAATCCTAATGAATTGAACAACAATCCACTATTCTAGATTTTGCAATGGAATTCTATATCAATAAATTAATAGCATCATTTAGAATTAAACATCATACCAAATGTTCATACTTATGAAGGAAATATTCAAGAAATAACTGTATGCAAAATTGAACAACAACCACACTAAAACTAGTCTAACGAATATAAAATCGTCACTTCTTGATAAAGGAACATTAATGATAAATCTGATATGTTTAAAAGGAAGGTATAACATATCACGCTTGTGATTAAACAATTTAATGATAATGCTATGAAACACAAAGGATAACTAAAAATGAAAGATCTATAAATAAATATATAGCATAGAATATCAAGATAACTCCTAGTTACTAGGCCCGAAGCCTCTAGAAGTGTTCGGCCAAGAAATACTCATAATTTGTTTATACTAAAAGTGCCAATTTCTTCATTAATCAATAGAGCAACACATTAGCAAGAACTTGAGGATTCTATCTGAATATGTTTATTACAGGAAGATTATAATACATGAACTGCCTCCTCCGTCTCATTCACCTATAGCTTTTTATAATTTAAAGGAAAAATAAAACAGAGTAACGTATCCTCAGGATCAAGAGATCCTGCCGCTTCATCGCTATCACCTAAATACTCAAACAATTGGCATGCCTCTACATCTTCTGCTGATTCATAGGAGCCAATATGATTCCATTTTCTTTCCTCGTCTGCTATTTTTTGGTCATTTTGGTCAGTTGTTTGGTTGTTTCACTTCCCTAGCAATAAAGACATCAAAAAATTAGTTTTTATGTTATTACACACACCTTTTATCAATAATTAATTCTACCTTACTTTTGCATTATTTTCCTTTTCTTTATTGCTAAGATGAAGGAAAAACATATACAAGTAAATGACAAATCTTGGTAAATATAGGGGTAAAATGTACCTTTTCCTCAGCCCAACATACTCCACTTCTTACCTTTTTGCATGTCCTCATGCAAACAGATGATTGAGGCGTAGTTGGGTTAAAGAATATGTAGGATATACTTCTTCCTTGTAAAGCCTAAAACCATGTTTCTATTTTACCTTTGTAATTGCTGAGTTTGTGTGCCCCTCTGGTAACTCATAATCATGGTGGTAGTCTTCAGGAGGGTACCATATGATGGGGAATCTATATCTACACCCTATCCATGTAGGACCCATGTTCAAAATTAGGTTACTGTACATAAGAAAAAAGGAAGCAGGAACTTTAAGATTCCTAAAGCCAAATGGTTCTTTTTTCTTAACATTATTTATAGAGGCTTTCCATCTCTGTTTGGCTTCTGACAATGCTTCTCCCTAAATATCCTGGAAGTATGCCCACCCATTCTTCACAATATCGTTGCGAATATGTCCCAATTCAGCTATCACTCCTTTCTGTTGCATAAACTTCTTATGTTGAGTAAACAAATATAGGGGTTTGGTAGGTTCCCCTATGAACCATAGATTTAAGCCATGTTCTCTTTTCTAAAAGGTATTGTAGGCCTTAGCCTATCTATTCTGATTTTTGTCAAAGGAAAGAAAAGCTTGGAACTGAACGTCCCCTATGAAGGGACTGGGCTTAATGTCTTTATTTTCTTCTAGAAATAAATTCTGCAAATACAATCTGGACAAAAGGTGTTGGGTTTGTTCATCCTGATCGTTACAACATTGGAAAAACTCTTCAATGGCTTTGAAGGTAGTGGGTTTACCTACTCTAACAACTTTGATTTTCAGCAACAGATATCTTTCCACTAAGAATAAGGCATAATTATTGGATGGTGCCCTATAAGTCAATACATATGAGTAAAGAGAACAAACAACATTGGTTTGTTTCTTAGGCTGTTCTAGTTGATCCTGTGCCTTCTTCAATTTTTCCCTTTCTTCCCTAAGTTGGGAAAAGGTTTTGTCTTCAGCTGCAGAAAGGTCTTTGAATCATTTTAGTAGTGCCTAATGTTCTTGTAAGGGTACTACTTCCTTCTTATACTGGGCCAATTCATTTTGAACTTGAATTAATTCGCTGCTATGATTTTCATTGCCAACTTTTTCTATCAAAGGAGTTTAAGAAAGTGTTACCTCTCTTTGAGTCTCCTTGTCTTCTGTAAGTATTGAATCATTCTTCTTAGAGATATCAGCAGTGTGTTTCAAATCCTTCTGTACTGAGGCTTCAATAGTATCTATTAAATATGATTGTATAGAAAATTCAGAAGTATCTACCGTTTGGGTAACAAAATTTGTTTCGGTTTCTATGGTAGCTAATTTATTCTTAGGCTTCCAAGCCTTGACTACTTCTCCCAACTTTTTCCTTAAATGTTTTACGATTTTTCTCAATTTCCTGCATTTCCTATTCATTTTTCTTAACTTAATCTCAGCTGATTTTTCTTTTGGTAGGGTTTTGGTAGGAGAAGGAGTAGCAGTGGCTTCAGGTTCAGGAACGCTTGTGGCAGTTCTAAGGTTATAAAAAATGATGTTTTCCTGATGTGTCCAAGAGGTTCTTTCAACATTGATGTCCTGACTAGGTGGAATAATCTTTCTTCAGGCATCATGGGAACTATCTCAATACTTGTGTTCCATTCTAATAGAGCATTATCTCCTTACTGGTTTCCAGACTCAGATATTCTCTCTATCTGGTCTTCCCTACTCACCCATTCATTATCAGAGGGAGATAAAAACGTCAAGTCCTGCAATTCATCATGAGGAGGTAGGATTTCTGTATGGCCAGAGCTTCTAGAAAATGAAGACTGGTTCAAATGGTCCCTCTGTTCCTCAGATTGTTCAGACGGGTTCCCAATTTCGCAATATGTTCTCATTTGCTCTATTACATGAGACATTTCTTTAACATATTCTTGTAAAGACATATTTTAAGGGCTGAGAGGTGGTTTATGGGATGGTCTCTCCTCATCTGGCAATACAGAGGTGTTTTTTTGGAGTTTTAAATTTTCAGATTGTCTCTATTTTCCTGGTTCTACAGTCGAAACATGCGTTCTCTTCCCTCTTGCTCTCCTAGGTATGGTTATTCTAGGGAGTTCAATTTCTTCTCTATTAGGGTTTTCTTTAGGGTCAGGTAGGGTAGGATTAGAAAATTTGTCCCATGTTACTTTATGTTTGTTTAACTCGTGAATGATAATCAATTTAATCAAGCCATAGTGATTGACAACTGCTTGAGGTTTTTTAGCTCTTCTAATATGAACAACAGTACCATTCAATATATAATTTAGGAAAAACAACAAATTAACTGATTTTTTTCTCTTGAGAACAGCTAATAGTTTAATTTGATGGGAATTTACCACATCCTGGAGCCTGTCACATGTGATATATATTTAAATGAAGAACTCTGATTCTTGTTAAGGATGCTGCAAGGACACAAGATTAATACCTTTCCCTTTTCATTCTAGGAGCTCACCCGTGTCCTGGTACATTGAAATTGCTCCTTGTAAAAGGACATGTTTATCGTTCCATCTTTCTCCCTCTATTGGAAGTCTGAAGACCTCAGCGATGATTTCTTCAGAGACTGGTATGATTCTTCCTTTGAATATGGTATGCCTTTCCCATAGGTTTTTCAAGAATTCAAATGTTGTCTCTTTATTAAACCCTTGTAGTTTGTGTAGATATGGAATCCAGTCAGCTTGTTGGAGAATGGTGGGAGCTGATTATGAGGCTTAAAAATTTGTGGGTTCAATGTGGAGATAATTTCCACCCATGGCTACTGTGTTTTTAGAAGTGGTTTCTTCACCCTTATGCATGCATTTCTTTCAGATCTGTTAGTTAAAACAACATAAACACTGCCTGCGTCCTTTATAAAATATATTATTAAAAATGGACTTCGTCACATAAATGTTATGAAACCAGCTCCAAAAATAGAAGAAAAGAGAGATCACCACCTTAGAAATCAGCCACTTCTAGGGGGCATCCTCCAATACATTACATAAATGAATAACTCTTGGATGATACAGATAAAAAAACCTCCTTCTATATATAGGGGTCCATAGGGTGACAATATAATCCTAGCCGACCTAACAATAATAATGTAAGGGAACAATAATAACAATATGGTGGTTACAACAATACAAAAATAACAATAAGGGGGCTACACTAATAACAATAATGGAGTACACTAGTAATATGGGGACCTAACATTCCCCTCTCCTTCAAAAAAGTGTTGTCCTCAAAGCTTGAGTAGCTCTGGACTCCAATTTGTATGCGATAGTACCAATATTTTGCAACACCTTGTAAGGAACTTAGTATTTTGGCTATAATTTATTGTCCTTCTTAGCTTTCTTGAGGGAAATTTGTTTCTATGGTTGTAACCATTAAAATACCTAGTATCCTACATCAAAACTTCTCTTGCTGTGAAGTTGATCTACCTATTGTTTCATTCCATTTTGTGCCAAATGGAGTTTATCATTTAAGAGTTGTAGAACTTTCTGTTGATGCTTGATGTGATCTTCCATTGCTTACACCTTAGAATTTTCTCTTAAACATGATGTGATAGATGGTGGATGGTATTCATAAAGCTCCATAAATGGGGTCATTTTTGCTGCAGTATGGAAGGAAGCGTTATACCACCATTCAGCCAGAGGTAACCACTTGACCCATTGTGTTTGTTTATCAAATACAAAACAACGAAGATTTCCTTCGAAACATTTGTTCACTATCTGAGTTTGACCATCAGATCGAGGATGATACAATGAGCTGTGAGCTAGTTGAGTACCCACACAAGAAAATAATTTCGTCCAAAAATTTCCAATAAAATTGGGATCTTTGTCGCTTACCATAATCTTTGGGTTTCCATGTAGCTTTTGAATTGCTTCCATAAATGCAATATCAATTGTACTTACTTTAAGTGGATGAGATAATTCACAAAAGTGTGCATACTTGGTAAGTCTATTAACTACCACCATGGTGACACTCTTTCCTTCTAACTTAGGCAAACCTGTGATAAAATCCATTGAAATATCCTCCCAATGTTGAATTGGAATGGATAAAGGTTGTAGAAGACTCGGGGTCTTAATTGTATCCACGTTATTTTTCTGCAAACCAAACATTCTGCCACAATCTTTTGACTATCAGATTTAAGGCCATCCCCAAAAAAAATTCTTCACCCCGTGGTAATTTAAAAAAAATCCCGAGTGTCCTCCTAAAGGAGAAGTGCACAATTCCAAAAGAATATTTTGTTTTAGTTGGGAATTATTACAAATATATAAGCGATCTTTGTACCATAAGGAATAATTTTTCCAACTAAATGTATCAGATATACTAGGATCTTGCTTCAACTTCTTTTTCCCTCTTCCATTCATCCCTTGCTTTGGTTATCCAATCTATTTGGATAGTATAAATTTCACAAAGAAATTCTTCCACGTCTTCATCCTTTCTTGAGAGTGCATCTGCAACAACATTTAGCTTCCCTTTTTTGTAGATGATTTCAAAGTCATAACCCCACATCTTTGTGACCCATTTTTTCTAGTCTTTTGAAGATAGTATTTGTTCCAAAAAGTGTTTAACACTATCGTGATCAATTTTTACCTTTACGTGCCTTCCCATTAGGTAAGGTCACCATTTCCTTAGTGCATCTAGTATTTCTAACATTTATTTCTCATAAATAGCTTTCTATAAATACTTTCCTTTCATTGGATGACTTTCAAAAGAAATGGGTCGTATTATTTCCTTAAAACAACACCAATTCCATTTCCCGAGGCATCACATTCCATAATAAAGGTTTTTGTGAAGTCTGGCATAGTAAAGATCGGCGCTAGGCACATTTCCTCTTTAAGATGTTCAAAGCCCTTAGTTGCTTCAGGAGTCCATGAAAATGCATCTTTCTTCAATAATGTTGTTAGAGGTTCTTCTATTCTCCCATAATTATTAACAAACTTGCGAGAATACCCTGTTAACCCGAGAAATCCTCGCAACTACTTTATGGTTGTGGGGACATTCCATTCGTTAATGGCTTTAATTTTGTTATGGTCTACCTTAACACCCTCATGAGATAAAATATGACCTAGATATTCCAACTCTTGTACTCCAAACAAACATTTGGATGTTTTTGCATATAATTGTTTCTCCTCCAATAGTTTGAGCACCCTGTCAATATGTTTAACATGATCCGTCCAAGACCTATTGTGGATTACTATTTTATCAAAAAATAATAGCATAAATGTTTTAAGCAAGGGTTTGAAAATGGAATTCATCAACCCTTGAAATGTTTGAAGTTGAATTAGTAAGGCCAAAAGGCATGACAAAAAATTCATAATGACCCTCATGAGTTCAAAATGTTGTTTTCAGAATATCTTCAGTTTTCAATCTAATTTCATGATATTCTGAACAAAGATCCAACTTGGTCAAATAAATTACGTCATGTAATTGATCCAATAATTCATCAATCATAGGAATAGGAAATTTATCTTCTATAGTGAGCTTATTGAGATCCCTATAATCTAGACACATGCCCCATGATCCATCCTTTTGTGCACCAATACTACTGGAGCAAAGAAAGAACATTGACTAGGTTGAATTATACCAACCTCTAACATTTCTGTAATCATAAGTTCAATTTCTCTCTTTTGAACATAAGGATATCTGTAAGGCCTGATGTTTGGAGGAACACTTCCTGGAATCAAATGAATAGAATGATCATGATCACAAATACGTGGGAGTCTTTTGGGAGTTTCAAACACCATGGAATGATTGTCCAAGACTTTTTGGAGATATGGAGAAATAGATGATTTTGATGTTGGAACTTCTAGTGAGCATAATTGTGCAATTGCACCTCATTTCTCTTTCTTTAGAATATTTTTCATGTCATTAGAGCTTATTATCTTTCCCAAATTCCCTGCAATACCCTGTAATTCGATTTTCTTTCCTTCAGAAAAAAAAATTCAAGAAACTTAAAAGATATTGTCCCCAAATATTGTAAGCATTTTACTCCTAGTACAACAAGAGCACATCCCATTGGAATGGAATGCATTGGAATATTCAATAAATATTCCCCCATGGTTAACCTGATATTATGGCATTTTCGAGAGAAATTTATAGTTCCTCCATTTGCAACCACCAATTGACATTCAGGTGTTGGGTATAGGAAGCAATTCAATTCCTTGGCTACGTTACAATGAATAAAATTATGGGTACTACCTGAATCAATCAACACTATTACCTTTTTCTTCTTGATATGTCCTTCTATCTTGAGAGTTTGAGGAGTGGTAATTCCTGCCAATGTATTACATGATATGGTTCAACTCATTTCTTCTTCTTCTAGGGTTGGTTCCAGGTGTATATCCTCTTGTTTTGAAGTTTCTTATTCATTTTCTTCCTCCTCTTCACAATCTATGTAAAATAATTTCTTCTCAACACACTTATAACCTTTAGTGTATTTTCTATCACAACTGTAGCAAATCGATTTTTCTCTTTTTTTTCCCAATTGTTGTGGTGTCGACCTTGTAGGGTGTGGAATTCTAGTAGTAGAAACACTTCCATATTTATAGATGTGAGTGGTAGGCTTCCTTGGCGCCATAATTTTACATTCAATTTTTCTTTCCAACCTGAATTACTTCTCCAATGAATCAAGTTTCCAAACGCGAACTTCATGTTGGATTTTATCCTTTAAAGTGCCTATGAGGACATCAATCCTATTTTCGTTTCAAATATCAGTTACCCTTGTATTAAATTTTTGGAAGTCGTCAATGTGCTTCACCACTGAACCCTTTTGTTTTAGATTTATAAATTGGATAAATAAGGTGTTTCTCTCTATATCCTCATAATGTGCTATCATTTCCTCCATAAAAATTGATCAAGTGAAAAAAAATTTACCGGAGAAAAGCCATCAATACTATACAAATGTATTTTGTTCTATATGTAAAGTTGAAATGCGTACCTTTTCTGTGTTTTACACATTATTTAGATCAAAATATTGCTCCATCTGTAGTATCCATGTTACAGGATCCTTCCTATCAAATTTTCTCATATCCATCTTTGGAATATGGTGGTTCTTCCATCCAACATTAGAGTTTATGAAATCACGATTAACATTTATTTTTTCTCATCATGAGTTTCCTCTACTATATTTTTGGAATTAGGAAACATTTATTTTATCAACTTTGTCAAATATTCCATATTTTCTTTTAGATCATTCGTCATGTTTTCCATGTTGTCTTTCATTTTTTCTTCCATGTCATCCATCTTAGCTTCCATGCTAGCTTCCATGCCATAAATATTAGCTTCCATGCATTTCTTCAAACCATCCAATTTATTCTTCAAACCATCCATCTTCACTTCCACGCCTTTCTTCAAATTTCCATTTCATTTTTTTTTTGCTCTTTGCGAGAGCGAAATTTGGTGCACTTGCTGTTGTAATTTTGACAGATCATGTTGCAATTATTCATCTTCATGAGTCATAGTAGAGTATTCTAAGGACTTAATGGGTGGTGAATTATTTTTAGGGGGCATTTTAGAATGCAATACTATGCTCAATAGGCCCTTGGAATCACTTAAAATATATTTTTCAAACAATACTTACGTAATTTGAAAAGAAATACACACCCTTTTCTTGCATTTGAGGAGAACGATATTGAATCAAAATTATCTCTGTAATTTTTTATCTTCAATATGTAAGATTTGTTCTTGTAGTATCCCTCTAAATATTATTTCTAATGCCACACATCTGACCTGATTTGGATACTTCAAGACAAACTTATGTTAAATCTCCGATAATGACCTAATTATGAACTATTTCAGTAGAGCACACTTGTATGGCATACCACATCTTACTCTTTCCTCATATAGCTATAAAATTAATGGAAAATAAAATATTGTCTGTGTACTTACGGATTTCGAATCTGATTCTTAGAGAGTGAGTTCTGATGATTTTACGAAGGTCACCTTTTTGAGATGAAATTCGGGATCTTGATCAAATCCTAACTTCCACAGATCATATCTCTTAAAATATTACGAACGAAGGTCTCAAATTTGTAAAGGAAGCTCTGCTGAAATTCCTCTTCGCTCTGTAAACATTTTAGCTTCTAAGCCTTCTTAGAAAACAATTTATATTTAAAATTCCACGATGAACTATTTAGGTGAAATTCAGGAGCCTAAAAAAAGCCTAACTTCCACATATCATATGTCCGAAAATATTGTGAAACAAGATCTAAAGTTTGTATAAAATGTTCCTCAAGATTTAGGTTTCGCTCTGTAATAATTTTACCTTCTAAAACTTTGTATAAAAAAATTGATAGTGAGAATTCCACGATGACTTGTTTGGATCAGCAAAACCCTAGAATCCAAAGCTTTAATACCAAATGTTATGAGACCAGATCCAAAAATATAAGAAAGGAGAGATAAAAGCCTCAGAAATTAGCCACTTCAAGGGGGTAACCTCGAATACATTACATAAATGAACAATTATTGGATGATACAAATGAAAAAACCTCCTTCTATATATAGGGGTCCATGGGGTCACAATATAATCCTAGCCAAACTAACAATAATAATGTAAGGGAACAATAATAACAATATGGGGGTTACAGGGGTACAAAAATAACAATAAGGGGGCTACACTAATAACAATTTAGGACTACACTAGTAATATGGGGACCTAAGAGTAAATGTAGTGATTCTTTCATCTAATTAGCATATCCGAAGGGAGTCACATGGTTAATTGACATGCTTATTTATTATGAACATTCGTACCCCCTCCAATGAGAGAAGGGTGTCCACGACCTTAAAGCTCAAGAAAAGATTAAAGGTGGTAACAAACATGAATGAACACGAAGTAAAGGTCATAAGTTGGTAATCATTACAGATGTACATCAGGTGGAAATGACAAAAGAAGGGGAGAAAAGCGAAGTAGAAATTATTATGAAAAAGATTTCCTATTTTGACGACATAGTATGATGCAAGCATGACAGGTGAAAAATTATGATTGATGTTGTCATACCTTCAATCGGCGTGAAAATAAACTTCAATCATAGTTAATTATGCAGATAGGTAGTGATAATACTTATTCAAGAAGTGCATTTATATTCAGGAATGGATCAATAGGAAATATGGCAGATAAAAGTGATTGGCTATTGTTAGAAAAATATTTCGATAACACAAGCAGAGACACTGCTACCAGTAGGCATCCATAGCCTCGTCAAGGTTGCTAGAGCCAGAATCTGCTATTTAAAAGTAGATATTTTTCTTTTTTTATGGAGAGACCACTATGCCGGTGTGGTGGCCAGATAGTCATAGTTCCATTCACGGGGATTTTAATAGAGTGATCAGGCTAGCTCGTGATGAGACCTCCTATCCTTCGAGAAGGTCATGACCCTTGTGTGTTGGCCATTGTTGGAATTTCACCTATTAAACCCTTATGATCATGTTAGGTTGCCTCATGATGAGACCCCCTATTCTCTCTTCTTAAAAAAAAAATCACATAGACATAATATCTCCTTTTTTTTTCTTCTTTGAGCCAGAATCCTCTATTTATTTTTCTTGTGGTGTCGATATTGTCATAGTGCCATTAACGGGGATTTTAACAGAGTGGTTAGGCTGACTTGTGAAGGTCACTACCCTGGTGTGTTGCCCATTGTGGGAATGTCACCTATTGAACCCTCATGATCATGGTAGTTTGGCTCATGATCAGACCCCCTATTCACTCTTCTTAAAAAAAAAATTCACATAGACATAATATTTTCTTTTTTCTTATAAATGGAGGGAGGCTCACTAACTCCTTAAGAGTTTGGGATGGTGTAAGAAGTAAAAGGAATGCCAATACAATTAACACTCTTATTCCTATATCCTCATGTGAAAGAAAAATTTCCACATGAGAGTGTAAAAATATATACTAGCATAATAATACGGAAATTAATTATGTAATAATATGTTTGAATATGAGATATCTAGCCCTTCATTATACATATAAACCATGTCAGCTTCTGCAGTAGAGATTTCCATCAAAATTTCAAAAGATCAAAATATTATTAATATCACTGCTTTTATCCTCTTCAGGTGCCAATTCCTTTTCCTAAAATGGTTTTTATGGGGAGGATGTGTAAAGGAAGAGTGGATATTTGAAAATAAATCATCAAAAGACAAAAAAAATTGCTATTTTAAAGGAAAAAAAAAAGAGAAAGAAAAGAAAAGAAAACATGCTAGGAAAAAAATCAATCATTCAATTGGATTGCATGGCAGCTGTTAAATTCAATTGAACAACAACTGTTCAATGGTTTTGAACATAAAAATTAAAATCACGCAACAAAAGAATAGTCATTCATTTGAATTGAATGACAGCTGTTCATTTCGATTGAACAACAATTGTTCAATTCGATTGAATAACAACTACTAAAAGGGTTTGAATAGTAGAAATAAACACACTAAAAAACATAGCGATTCATTCAAATTGAACAGCAAATATTCAATTTGATTGAAAAACATCAATTCAATGGAATGAACAAAAAAAGTAAAATCACGCAAAAAAACAACAGTTCATTTGAATTGAACGTGAGTTGTTCAATTTGATTGAACAACAACTGTTCAATTCGATTGAACAACAACTATTCAATGGTTTGAAGAGAAAAAAATAATACACTAAAAAACACAACCATTCATTTGAATTGAATGAGAGTAGTTCAATTTTATTTAAGAACAATTGTTCAATGGATTGAATAGCAAAACACACAAAAGAAAAGAAAAGAAAAGAAAATGCAGCAGTGAGCATCAAAATAATGAAAAAGAGATGGAATTCTTATGTTAAATGATGAGAATAACTATAAAGTGCAGGAAACATATATACAACATTTACAATAGGAGATAACAATTTTTAATGAACTTAAAGCTGTCGGGCCATCATCCCTTGCAGCTAAAACTTGGATGGTGGGGTCGTCACACACACTCTGGTAGAAAAATGCTTTCGTAAGTGGTTTATGATAGAGGCGCACCCAGTGTCCATTGACTTGAAAGTTGGAGCTAGATCCATCTATGGTTTCCAAGGTAATGGTACAGTTGTTGTGCATTTCCTGAATTTCGTATGGCCCGAGCCACCTTGTTGGTAACTTACCTGGGAAGTCTTGGAAATTGGAGTCGTAGAGGAGTGCCCAATATACTTTTTGGAATGAATTATTTTTTATGAGGTTGTCATGCCACTTAGCTCATTGTTGTTTAATAATTGCTGTGCACTTTAGAGAAAGTAGTCGTGCTTCATCCAATTTATTTATTTGTTGGAGTCTTCTAAATTGGGCCTCTATCAAATCCATCCTCACTTCCAGGCCTGTTCTCAGAGTCTTTGCTTCAAATTCAATAGGAAAAATTGGTTCCTTTCCAAATACCAGATGGTATGAAGAATATCCGGTGGTGTTTTGCACATTGTGCGATAAGCCCACAAGGCCTTTGACAGTCTAGTAGCCCAATCCTAGTGATGTTTTGAGACTGTTTTAGTGAGAATTGCCTCAAGGCCTTCATTGGTGCTTTCGACCTGCCCCTTCACCTGCAAGTGGTAGGGAGAGGTGACTCTATGGGTGACATGGTGTTTCTTTAGAGTGGTCGTGATTTTATTTCCAACAAATTGTGCCCCTCCATCAGTTATCACTTCCCTAGGTAAGCCATATCACACAAATAACTTAAAAAGAAAATTGATCACATATTATTCTGTAGCTCTCGACAAACCCATTGTTTCTACCCACTTTGTCATGTAATATGTGGCAACCAATATGTAGGTATTATGATTCGATGGCGGGTTTAATGGCCCAAGAAATTCTAGTGCCCACCATTCGAAAGGTTCTACTACCAACTGTGGTTGCAATGGCATCTTGTCAAATTGGCCAGAGCGACCCATTCTTTGGGAACCATCGCACGCTTGGATATATTTCTTGGCATATTCAAAAATTTTAGGCCAATGGTAACCCTTTTGTAATACTTTTTGCCCCATCTTGCAATGTAAAAAATGGCTGACACATTGTTCATTGTGATAGGCCCTTAATATGTCATAAATCTCGTCTTCTAGGATGCATCTTCGTATATGCATATCATCTCTTGTGTGGAAAAGCTATCCATCGATCCATGAATCTAGCATTTCCTTGAACAATCAGCTTTCGTTCCTTTGTTGTCAAGTGTCTCAGTACCTTTCCTACTATCATATAATTAACTACATCTACATACCATGGTTATTTTACTACTACTATGAAAAAATTCTCATCAGGGAACTGATCATCCACTGCTAGTGGGTCATTTGGCTTTGGAACTCTAGATAAAAAATCTGCAACTACGTTCTCGTTTCCTAGAAAGTCCTTGATAGTTATATCAAACTCCGATAAAAGAAACAACCAACGAGTCACTCTTCCATTTGTAATATGTTTATTAAATAAATATCTAATGGTAGAGTGATCTATATACAATAATAACTAGTAGCCAGTTTATAATGTCTAATTTTAGTAATAGCATAAATGACAACCAAAAATTCTTTTTCAGTCATTGTATAGTTTAATTCGGTAGGAGTGAGATTCTTGATAATATAGTAAATAGCATAGGGATTCTTGTCCTCTTCTTGACTGAGAACCGCCCCTATTTTTGTATTGGATGCATCTAATGAAATGTGAAAAGGAAGCTCCCAATTGGGGCCACTTAAGGGTGGTACAGTCGAGACTAGCTTCTTCAAATATGAAAAAGCAATGTCACATTTTTCAAACCAATGGAATTCAACATTTCCAGTTTATGCATACAAGGGAGCAGCAATTTGTGAAAAATTATTTATAAACCTACGGTAGTACCCTAAAATCAAAGGAAGCTACATACCTCTGTCTGAGTACACAATGTGGCTAATAAAATAATTACATCTACCTTTGCCGGATCTACGTGTGTTCCAACTACAGAGATGTAGTGTCCTAGGATCACTCCTTCGATCATCATCATGTGACACTTTTCGTTTCTCAAACATAATCTGGTAGCAATACATCATTCCGATACTTTTTCTAGTGTTTGCAGTGCCTGATCAAAGTCATCTCCATATGGAGTAAAGTCGTCCATGTAAACCTCGAGCCCTTCATTTATTAAATAAGAACAAATGTTGAGTATGGCCCTTTTAAATGTTGTTGGGACATTGCATAGTCCAAACGGTAATACCTGTTGAGTCCCGAATTTGTCTCTTTTCCATACACTTTTCCATATCTCTTTCACTCACCTAAACCTCCAAAATTGTCAATATCATGTGCAAAAGGGTATCTAACATGGTTTTTAATTATGTTTGTGTGTTTTCTATTTGATTTAGATTTTGTTCATACAGCTGCGGAAACTTGTCACTTTCCGCAGCTGCTGCAACTTTCCGCAGCTATTTTGTGGAAATCAATGTTACAGGTGTCAATGAAGGAAACGAGCTACATGGGCAGGCTAGGAATGACAAGGACATGGTTCGTGTCCTATTGGTTCAAGTAAATTCGTCAAGGAAAGCCGCGGTCAAAGCCATCCACGTGGAAGTCAACTGTGGAGTTCTATGTCGGCTGGACTCTGTTTCGTGGCATAGAAACATCCCTACGGCCGTTTCCCAAGCTTGTGGAAGTTAATTGACATCTGTGCAAAGTTCTGGAGTTGAATTTAAGCGCCCACCTTCCATAGATCCGTTTCCCAAACATCGCCATACTCCTAAATCCGTGGCCTTCGTGGTCTACGTGTTGGCTGCTATCATAAACTTCAGGAAACAGTTACATTTTATTGCTTTATAAAGAGCGTTTTCATACGCACGTAGAGTTAGTGAATGTGAGTTGATAGTTGTTAGTTGTTAAGTTGATGTGCGTACTCTGTTATGTGGTGATTACGCTGCCTTGAGCCGTAATACCACCAGCCTGTAATGACTTTCTTTTTAATGTGAAAAACTCTGTTTCATAACTTAATTCGTGTTTGAAGATCATACCAGAGCTGCGTAGAGGGCCCCTGCTCAGCCGAGGTTCTTTGTATTAATGTATATATTTTTCATTTCATTTCTTTAAGCAGTCATTGTATCATAACTCATTACATGTTCATATTTCATAGTTGTTTTATTTCTGTTCATACATTTCTGTAATTTCCATTGCATTCCTGTCTTTTATGTTTTTATGATTGTTAAAATAATGATCAGTTTTCTTGTGCAGGTTTTAGGTAGACACCCCGGGGCATTTTCATAGTATTTTCGCTAATGATATGAAACTGATATTATTCTGCTGCTAGTTTTCTTTCACAGTCTTTGTTTAACTTCAGTTTTGTTTTGTGCATTTCAGTTTTGTTTATTTGATTCAATAGTTAAAATTAGACATATTAAGCTACTCATAGTGTCCTCAGCTACCTCCGAAAGCCACAGCTGGACTGATGGTGAGGGGCTGCATGATGAGATGAGTAGTTTAGTATTAGTTTCCTTTCTGCAAAATTAGATATATTAAGCTGCTCATAGCGTCTTCAGTTTCCTCCGAAAGCCACAGCTGGACTGATGGTGAGGGGCTGCATGATGAAGTGTGTAGTTTAGTATTAGTTTTTTTTCCGCAAACTTAAATATATTGAATCATGTATGACATCTTCAATTGCCTCCGAAAGCCACAGCTGGACTGATGGCGAGGGATTGAATCATGTGTGTATGGTTTAGTATTAGTTTACTTTCTGCAAATTAAATATCAGTTACACAAGTTGTTTATGATTACTTCCGCAAGTCATAGCTGGTCTAATGATGAAGGGTCGGAAAATGAATTGATGTAATCTGATTTAGATTTATTTCATTGCAATTTTGAATTTCCATAAGCGTAGTTTCTTTTGTGTTCAGTTGGCAGCAAGAATAGTTTAGTTTTCATATTCACTAGTTTCTTGTTTTGATTCATTAGATTAACATCACTTTCCATTTCAGCAGTTTACTTTCTTTTGTCATTGTAATTCTAATTTGCTTTTGAAGTTTCGAGATTGGAAAATCATTATAGGGGAATATCATTTCCTTGAACAATTATAACCAAGCTTGTTTCTCACTTTAGAATTTCCATTTCACCTTAGAAAGACCATAAACGACAAAAAGATAAGAAAGAGGTTATCTTGCACATAGAGTGCGCCGCACTTCATCAGCTTACGATTCCCGGATTGACAATTAAATGCAGCAATTTAGGACACACTAAATTGACCAAACATTTTGGCGCCGTTGCCGGGGAAGTGTAACTAGGTAGCCAATTTCTTAAAAAAAAAACACATAAAATCACAAAAGAAGGGAAAACTTGATAACTTCTTGAAGTATGCTCTCCTCTTGCACCTAGTGTGATCTGGAGGATCATAAAAGAGAGTTATTGGTTTAGTAATTTCTTAAGTATGCTCTCTTCTTGCACCTAGTGTGATCTGGAAGATCAGAAAGAGAATTATTAGCCCAACTTTTGTTAAAAAAAAAAAAAAAAACTAAAAAAATGACATGCATAGAGCAAGAGATTCCAGGGGAAGGTTTATAGCTAAAGCCAAGAGTTCGATTTTTACAACCCCATCTTCTTCAAGGCATAGACCAGATTCACCATCATCTACCCCTAGCCTTAAGATTTTTGGAAGCCAAAGAACAGCTGAATTAGAGGATTCTCCTACACCACCTATTAAAGCCTACTTTGAAAACAAAGAAACTTTCTCTCATCCTTCCTTGATAGAAGAACTAGAGGACTACAAGGACTCTAAAGAAGCTATCATGGCAGAGGAAGTAATAAATAGAGGTGGAGATAGAGGAGGAGGAGATAATGAAGATAACAATGGTGAAGGAAATAATGGTAGAAACAGGGACGATTTTCTTGGATTCCCTATAGTTGATGAGGAAACTCATGCAACAATGAAAAATATTTCACCATCTGTTCTCCCTAACTTTTATGGATTACGAAGTGAGGATCCTGAAACATTTCTGTTTGAGTTTGAAGTAGTGTGCCGAACTTATGACCATATGGAAGATTCTCAAAAACTCAAACTGTTTCCTTCAACATTGAAGGGATCTGCTTTGAAATGGTTCATGGGATTAGCCACTCAATCTATTAGGACTTGGAATGATATGAAACAAACATTTTTGGACAGATACTTGGATTATTGTATGCCGACCAATCACAAGGATGAGGTATTCAAAATGATGCAAAAAGAAGATGAAAATTTGGAAGACTTAATTGAAAGATTTCAATACAACTTGAAAAGAGCAAAGATGAGCAACTTAGATAATTAAACCTTGAAAGCCCTCCTATTAAAAGCTATTAGAGATGAATGGATAGACATTTTAAACATGATGGGGAAAGGAGACATTTCTCAACTTCCATTTCATGATATAACAGAACTATGTATCCATCTCTCAAGGGGAAAATCTAAAACTGGAAAAGGGCCTAGGGATTCTTCTCTTATTAGGGCTAACAAATCTGCAACTGGATCAGTAAGTAGGGCCGAGATTGGTAATATGCTTGATGAGTTCAAAACTGATATCTTAGGGAGCCTTAGTGAACAACTAGACACCCTTAAAATCCAAAACAAGCAGAAAGCAGAAACAGATGCTTTAGCCATCTTTTTTCCGAAATGTAGAAAGAAACATGCTTTAAGGGAATGTCCCTTGGATGCAAAAGTTGTAGAAACATGTATGATTTGCTCAGAAAATCATGAAATCAAGGATTGTCCTTCAATCCCTGGACTCAAAGTTGTTTTTCAAGAAGATCCAAATTCAATAGAACCTCTCTGTTTTGTCGCAAGGAGACCTTGGCAGGGACAACAATCTCAAGGGTTTAATAACCCTATGAATCTTCAAACCCCACCAAATTGGACTCCTTGGCAACAACCTTGGCCCCAACATCAAAACTCATATCAGCCATGGGTACAAGGAATGCAAAATCCTTATGGGAGATTTGCTCAATTTTATCAACATCCTCCATCTTTTCAAAACCAACAAGCTCCACAATTTCCAAGCCAAAATCCACAACAACTTTCATTGCCATTTCCACAACATCAACCTTCTCAACAAAATACAACTCCTCAACTCATGCTCCCATACCAACAGAAGACAAATCAACTTCCAGCTCAGCCATTGCCAAATCCTAACAATAAGAATCCTCAAACTACTTATATGGTAGAAGGACAACAATTTCCTACCTATATGATTGTTCCTCTCAACGATGTACAACTCAGATCTGGTAGAGTTTTAGAAAAACCTTCTATAGACATTCAAGAGCAAGATACCTCCGAGGAGGACTCTCTTCAAGTCAATAAGGGTTCTGAGGAAGAATCTCTTCAAAATTCAAAAATTCAAAAAGAAAAAGAAAAGCTAACATCCACAACTCCTATAGTTGAGCAACCTGTATCTTCATCTACACCTCCTTTTCCGGAAAGACTACAAATTGATATGGGGGTGGAAAAACAAATCTTGTTGCCTAACTATGACTTTCTAGATGAATTGAAGAATGTTTGTATCAAGATTCCATTGCTACAAGCCATTCGAGAAATTCCTATTCTAGCAAAAACCATAAAGGAGTTGAGTTTCAAAAGACCAGGAAGAAAGATAAAAGACACAAGAAGAATCCACCTGGTAGGAAAGATTGCAGACATTATGATGGAAAAAATTGCCATGCAGAAGTATGTAGATCCTGGAAGTCCAATTGTCAAGACACATATAAATGGGATAGAAATTCCAAACACATTGATTGACTTAGGGGCCGCTATCAACATTATGAGTAGACAGACTATGGAACAGTTAAAACTTCCTAACCTTCTTTTTACACCTACTTTATTGCAACTTGCAGATCGATCGGTTATTAAACCAGATGGTGTATTAGAAGATATTTCACTCTCCTTAGATTCTTGGGAATATCCAGTAGACTTTATGATTTTGACTCCCAAAAGCAATCTAGGAGGACATCCAATTATCTTAGGAAGACCTTGGCTGGCCACAGCTGATGCTTTTATTAGTTGTAGATCTGGAGACATGTACATTTCTAATGGTAATTCGAAAAAGAAATTCAATTTGTATCCTTCCGCAAGAGCAATTACAGAAATAGGAGACAATGAATGGGTCAATGATGAGAACACTATACAACCTGTCTTTACCATTTCTGAGATTAGTGAGGATAGTCAAATTCTGAACACATTAGAAAATTTTGAAGTAACTTCAGAATATGACTCCACACAATTTCAGTTGGAATCTGACATAGAATATTTATCATCAAGAAAAATGTCTCTTTACTCTATGGAAGAATTTGGTAATTCTGTTTTTGAGATTTTTCCAGAAAAGACATTGAATATCAATAAACATCTGGAGAAGTCACAACAAGAATAACTAACCAGAATCTTGCAAAAACATTCTACTGCATTTGCATGGGAGTATACTGACATGAAGGGTATTGATCCTAAGACTTGCATCCATCATATCTATATTGAGGAAAACAGTAGACCAATCAGACAACCTCAAAGAAGGATGAATCCAAATCTTAGGGAGATAGTGAAAGAAGAGCTCCAAAAACATCTCAATGTAAACTTCATTTATCCAATTTCAGATAGCCGATGGGTTTCTCCTTTGGTTATAGTACCTAAAAAGAATGGTAAATGGAGAGTATGCATTTATTACAGGGAGTTGAACAAAGCAACTTTGAAGGATCACTTTCCTTTTCCTTTTATTGATCAGGTATTAGATACATTAGCAGGTAAAAAGTACTTTTCATTCTTGGATGATTTTAGTGGCTATAATCAAATTCAGGTAGCACCTGAAGATCAAGATAAGAACACATTTACTTGTCCTTGGGGAACTTTTGCCTACCGAGTGCTTCCTTTTGGGTTATGTAATGCACCAGCGACATTCCAAAGAGCAGTACTAGGAATTTTTTCTGATCTAATCCATGATTGTATAGAGGTTTATATGGATGATTTTACAGTTTATGGTAATACATTTGAAGAGGCATTAGAAAATTTGGAAAAAGTTCTCATAAGATGTAAAGAAACAAACCTTTCATTAAGCCATGAAAAATGCTTTATGATGTTTACTGAAGGGATTGTTTTAGGACATCATATTTCAAGAGATGGAATTAAAGTTGATAGATCAAAAGTTGAAGTCATCTCCAAGTTGCCTATTCCAAATTGTCAAAAAGATGTTAGAAGTTTTCTAGGATTTACTGGTTACTATAGAAGATTTATAGAGAACTTCACTAAAATAGCATCTCCACTCTTCAAGTTGCTTACAAAAGACTGTGAATTTAAATGGGATCCTGATTGTCAATCCGCTTTTGAAACTTTGAAAATAAGAATATCTGAAGCACCTATCTTGAGAGGACCAAATTGGAAACTTCCTTTCCATATTTCTACAGATGCTTCAGATACAGCTCTTGGAGCTGTGTTGGGTCAAAAAGATTTAATTCCTTATGCCATTTATTACACCAGTAAAAATTTGACTCCCACAGAGTTGAACTATACTGTGACTGAAAAAGAGTTTTTAGCTGTTGTTCATGCAATTAACAAGTTTAGACATTACATAACAGGCTATGAAACTTTTATTCATACTGACCATTCTGCAATTAGATATTTAATGAACAAACCTGTTACTAATGGCAGAGTGACAAGATGGCTTTTACTTTTGCAAGAATTCAATATTACCGTGTTGGATAGACCAGGAAAACAGAATACAGTAGCTGATTTCTTGTCTAGAATTCAAAATACTAAAGAAGATTCTCCTGTAGAAGATAAGTTTCCTGATGAATATTTGTTTGCAGTAACTATTAAGACCCCTTGGTATGCAGATATTGCTAACTATTTGGTTACAGTGAAACTACCTTCACATTTATTTCCAAGAGAAAAACGAAAAATTATTCAGGAGAGTTCAAGATATTCATGGATTTCTAACGAATTGTTTAAATCAGGGCCAGATCTTGTGATCAGAAGATGTGTCAGGGAAGATGAAATGCCTGATATTCTTAAGGCATGTCATGATGAACCATGCGGCGGACACTTTGCGGACAAAAGGACGGCCCATAAAATCCTTTCCTTGGGATATTATTGGCCTTCTCTCTTCAAAGATGCAAAACAATATGTCAAAAGGTGTGATAGCTGCCAAAGAGTAGGGAAACCTACCCTTTCAAATGAAATGCCATTTCAAACACAGGTACTCATTGAACCCTTTGAAAAATGGGCTTTAGATTTCATTGGACCTATTAATCCACCATCTAAGCAAAAGAAGCATATATTGGTTTGCACTGATTATGTTACTAAATGGGTAGAAGCTAAAGCATTAGTATCTGCTACTGAAAATTCAGTTGTTCATTTTCTTTATGAGGATATTTTTACTCGCTTTGGTGTTCCAAGAGAAATTGTAACAGATCAGGGGAGCCAATTCACATCCAATTTGGTGGAGAAGTTGATGGAAGAATACAAAATCAAGCACAGAAGATCTACTTCTTACCATCCACAAGCAAATGGTCAAGTGGAGTCCACAAACAAAGTTCTTGAAAGTATCATCACCAAAACTGTTCATCTACATAGAAGAGATTGGGCAGAAAGGCTTCCAGAAGCCTTGTGGGCCTATAGAACTACATGGAAGAATACAACAGGACATTCTCCCTATGAACTTGTTTATGGGAAAGAAGTCTTGCTCCCCATTGAGTTCCAAGTCAAGACCTTCAAGATAGCAGTTCAGTTGGGAATGGACTTATCAGAAGCCCAAAAGCATAGAATGGAGCAATTTAATGAGCTAGATGAGATCAGACAAGAAGCAATTCTAAGAACTGATCTAGTTCAATATCAAAGAACTAAGTGGCATGACAAATATATCAAAGAGAAGAAGTTTCAAGAAGGAGATTGGGCATTGTTGTTTGACTCCAAGTTTAAAGACTTTCAAGGGAAATTTCAGACTCATTGGCTTGGGCCATATGAGATTGACAAGGTCTTTAACAATGGAGCTGTAAGAATCAAGACCATCGATGAGTTTCAAACTCCTCTTTTAGTGAATGGCCATAGATTGAAAGTTTATCATAAGCCACTCTCTAAAGAGGATTTTGTCAAGTTGTTTCAAGAAAGTTCTGCAATCAGGCTGGTACAGAAGAATCCTTCTTCTCTACCAAGCTATTTTTTGTTTTTCAAGTTAAAAAAAATAAATAAATAAATTAAAAAAAAAGAAAAAAATAAAAAAAATAAAAAAAAAAAGAGAAGAAAAAAAAATGGTATAAGCCTGAAAACCAATCATTGATTGGCAGTCTTATACAGAAAATATGGGGTGAAAATCAGGGACACCTGACACTCTATATTTTCCAAAAAAAATTCTGTCTTTTATTTTATCTCACCACCCACTCCATTTCACTTCAATTCACTTCATTTCATTTCATTTCATTTCACTTCATTCCACTTCATCTCATCCATTCCATCAATAAAAATATTTTTATGACCATTTCCATCTGGTCATTTGTCATTTGTTCACTTCTATTTCAGCCAAGTAATAGCTGTGTCAGTTTCCGCAGCTGACAGCTGTTTCCGCAGCTGACTCCAGTTTCCGCAGCCAGAAGCAGATTCCGCAGCTGCTACTACTCTTTTTTCAAAAAGAATGTACAGTTAGTTGTTGTTTTCATAAAATCATGAAATAAAATGCAGGAGAGGATCAATGGGACATTCAAGACACTAATGAAGATCAATCAGTTGAACACCAAGGGCAAGAGCAAGGATTCCAAAGGTATGAATAAAGTTTATTTCAAATAGTATAAAAGACACATTTTTTTTATGTAATTTTAAACTATGAGCTCTACCCATAACGCACAATGATTATATTGACAGTCCGTAATCCTCCACGATCTCTATGTTATCCTCTTGTATTTATTCACAAACGGCTTCATTATTGAAATTCCGACTCTTACTCATGTTCAAATAGCCCACCGAAGATAATGATACGTATTTGAGTTGACAAAGGACTCTTACAAGCCGCATAACTCCATAATCATTGATTGAAACGTGTTCATATTTATGACACACCCACCAAAAATTCAAAATGCGGCCGAATGCATTACACTTTGTTAACTTCTTTGTCGTTTCTCTGTCGTGTTACAAAACCTCACTCTACTCATTCTCATTCCCTGTTTCACTCCATTCCGTTCCTTTTACTCACTCTCATTCCCGTATATTCAGCCACAGTCTTATTCCATTTTGTGTATGGTGCTCATTTCCGTTTTGTGATAACATCCCCACAGCATTGTGCTCGACTCCGTGTATTCCATCGTTCCACTTCCGCTTAAAACCCTCACAGAGGCAAGCTGTGAAGCAAAGAGAAGTAAAATGGGAAAATTATTAAGGGCAGAGCCGGAAGGACCGAAGTTCATAGAGGGATTTCCACAAGCAAAAGAGATGTTGAGAAAAGCTAAATGGCTACGTTTTATTCAGAAATTCCGGGGTTACCATAGAGAAATTACCAAAGCGTTTGCAAGATCATTTGATGGCTCGGAAGCAGAAGTGGGAGACCTCAAATTTTTGGTTAATGAAGCATCAATAGCAGCAGCCACAGAGCTTCTTCAGGAAGGAGAACGGTGGTTCAAAAACAAAAGTATCAGTGATGAGGCATGGAGAACAATCCTCCGAAATCAAGGTATGGATATCACTGTTTTCAAAAGAGGAATCCCAGTGCATGCAATAAAAGATGAATGGACTACTTTATTACTCATTGTTCATAAATTTATCACATGTGAAGGCCGCTTTGGTTCTATGTACATGTATCATAATAGGATATTGATGAATTTCCTTGAAAACCAAACTCTCAATCTTCCTTATTTCCTATTCAATAGCTTGAAGAAAATGGCTGTGACTGTGCAAAAACACCTAGGAGATGTAGAGCCTCATTTATATCATCATGGGCTTATAAAAATTTTTGATTGAAAAGGAGCTAAAAGAAAGAAAAGATACATGGGAACAATTCTTAGTAAGAAACTTCTTTGAAGAACCTCAGGAAATTCCTGAAGGTAATCCAATTAGAAGGAGTAGAAGAAAGAAAATGGATGTTGAAACCCAAGTTGCTCCTACACAGGAAGTTCCCGCAGCTAGCACAGAAAAAAGAAGTAGAAGGAAAAGAACAGTAGATGAAATCCAAGATACTTCTACTATTACTATGAAGAAAAATGATAGGGAAGAGAGATTGATAAAAAGGAAGAAGAAGGAAATCAAAATTAAGAAGCCAAAAATATCAAAAGGGAAAGAAATTGTTGAGGCTGTCCATAAAACTTCTTCTTCTGAAAAAGAAGATCACCAAATTCTGTCTGAGAGATTAATTTTTCTTCAAAAACAGTCATCTCTATCTAAGAAGGAAAAAACAGGAAAACAAGAACAAAAGGGTAGTGTACCACAGCATGTGAGGAGAAGTAGCAGGCTTAAGGGAAAACTGAGAAAAACACAAATTAAAGGTCCTCATTTCATTGATTTGGGTGAAGAGACATCTGAACAGTCTCCAACTGACCATAGTCCATTTCAGTCAGTTAGTGAACCTGACTCCTTTCACTCCCAATCAGACAATGAATGTACTCCATCTTATTCTCAGCAAAATATTGATGAAAGTTCTCCTCAGCCAAATTTTGAACATAATTCTCCCTTGCAGCATTTTGAGGACAGTCCAATGAAGAAGACACCGGAAGTAGACCCCAAACAGCAGAAGGTCTATGATTATATAGAATCCTTGGAGAAGGCAGCCACAGGTCCAAGCACCTCTTCTACTCAACCTCATACATTGCAGGATGACTTGGTTCAGTCATTAAAACAAGAGATTTTTGAGCTTGAGCTTTTAAATCGGCATATCAAAAATGAAAATGAAACACTTAAAGAGCAAGGCAAACTAGACAAGATTATCCATGAAAATACTATGTTACATTTGGGTATTTGGCAAAAGAAAAATAAGAAGCTAAAAAGGAAATGCCAAAAATTGAGCAGAGCACTTGTGAATATCAAATTCAGGTGCCTCATGAAGAAACCCAAAATGATGGCAGTACCAAAGAAGAAGAGAAGGGGGTTAGATGTGCTGGCTGAAGTATCAAGGCACATGAATTGAACAAAGAGTATCAAAATTTTGGTTGCATGAGGACATGCAACACCTTCACAGTGGGGGTATGTTGAGTCCCGAATTTGCCTCTTTTCCATACACTTTTCCATATCTTTTTCACTCACCCAAACCTCCAAAATTGTCAATATCATGTGCAAAAGGGTATCTAACATGGTTTTTAATTATGTTTGTGTGTTTTCTATTTGATTTAGATTTTGTTCATACAGCTGCGGAAACTTGTCACTTTCTGCAGCCGCTGCAACTTTCCGCAGCTATTTTGTGGAAATCAATGTTACAGGTGTCAACGAAGGAAACGAGCCACATGGGCAGGCTAGGAATGACAAGGACATGGTTCGTGTCCTATTGGTTCAATGAAATTCGTCAAGGAAAGCCGCGGTCAAAGCCATCCACGTGGAAGTCAAATGTGGAGTTCTATGTCGGCTGGACTCTGTTTCGTGGCATAGAAACATCCATACGGCCGTTTCCCAAGCTTGTGGAAGTTAATTGACATCTGTGCAAAGTTCTGGAGTTGAATTTAAGCGCCCACCTTCCACAGATCCGTTTCCCAAACATGGCCATACTCCTAAATCCGTGGCCTTCGTGGTCTACGTGTTGGCTGCTATCATAAACTTCAGGAAACAGTTACATTTTATTGCTTTATAAAGAGCGTTTGCATACGCACGTAGAGTTAGTGAATGTGAGTTGATAGTTGTTAGTTGTTAAGTTGATGTGCGTACTCTGTTATGTGGTGATTACGCCGCCTTGAGCCGTAATACCACCAGCCTGTAATGACTTTCTTTTTAATGTGAAAAACTCTGTTTCATAACTTAATTCGTGTTTGAAGATCATACCAGAGCTGCGTAGAGGGCCCCTGCTCAGCCGAGGTTCTGTTTATTAATGTATATATTTTTCATTTCATTTCTTTAAGTAATCATTGTATCATAACCCATTACATGTTCATATTTCATAGTTGTTTTATTTCTGTTCATACATTTCTGTAATTTCCATTGCATTCCTGTCTTTTATGTTTTTATGATTGTTAAAATACCGATCAGTTTTTAGCTTTTGTGGTGTTTTAGTAGCATAATTTTTGGGCATTTTCATAGTATTTTCACGTACGAGATATGAAACCTATATTATTCCGTCGCTAGTTTTTCGCGCCTTTTTTTAACTTTCAACTTTTTGTTTTGGTATTTCAGCTTTTGTTTATCCCATTCAACAGTTAAAATTAGACATATTAAGCTACTCATGTTGTCTCGGGGCCATTTTCCAAAGCTGCACCGGGATCGATGGTGAGGGATTGTATTATGAAATGTGTAGTTTAGTATTAGTTTTCTTTCTGCAAATTTAGATATATTAAACTGCTCATAACATCTTCAGTTGCCTCCGAAAGCCACAGCTGGACTGATGGTGAGGGATTGTATTATGAAATGTGTAGTTTGGTATTAGTTTTTTCCTGAAACTTAACATATTCAATCACATGACATTCTCAATTGCCTTCCGGTGCTGCTTTCTGTGACTGGACATAGGGATTGAATTATGTGTGTATGGTTTAATATTAGTTTACTTTCTGCAAATTAAATAATCAGTTACACAAGTTGTTTATGATTACTTCCGCAAGTCATCCATGCGTTTCTCTCAGTAAAAGCCGAATTTGGGCAAACCGTTATTCACTAAAGTTAATTGGGTCCGTTTTGGACAAAACCCATGTTCCGGATTTTTTCCAAATTCTGTTTCATTTGCTCGAAATGTCAACCGCAAAACCGTCACTTCTTATTCCAGCGAATTTTTGAGTTGGCACTTTTAATGATCAAATCTTCAATCTGGAAATTATCTTGGAGGCTAAAAATGGTGAATAATGTTACAACTGATTTATTAAAACTATCATTGATAAAATAATGCATAATCATCAATTTATTAGAAATAAATGAGAATAAATAATATTCATTCATAGAAGCATAAATCATCATAAAATGGATTTATATAATAAATTATAATAAATGACATGATGAAGAATAGTAGAAATGGGTGGAATAAGTGTTCAAAAGTGATAATAATAATGGCATATTAACGACCCAACAATACCCTATAGGCGAATGTACCCTAGGGGTAGGTAAAGGTCATTTTATCTTGGTCTTCAGGGGCTATCTAGATTTTATTGTAACCACTGAAACCATCAAGAAAAGAGAAGAACCGCTTTGTTGCCAATGTATCAAGGACCTAATCAACAAAAGGGATGGGGAACTGGTCTTTCTGTGTTGCTTTATTCAGTTCTCTGTAATCCACACAGATTCACCACTTACCATTCCTTTTAGGAATGAATACTAAAGGAGAGACCCATTTATTGTCTAAAATAGGATAAATGAAGTTTACATCTAGCAGCTTTTGTAATTCATCTTTGCAATGTCTTTCAGATGTGGTTTTAACCTCCACTAAGGCTACTGAATAGGCTGAGCATTCTTTTCAGTATACTTGTTATGTGTGCATAGTTGAGGATCTATACCCTTCATGTCTGGGTAGTCCCAAGAAACTTCTCCCTTATATTTTTGTAAAATTTTAACGAGATTTTGCTGTCAGTTACTATCCAGACTATCGTTGATATTTAAAACTTTTCCTGGCTCAATTTCAATTGGCATGTTGTTACAAAAAAAAAGTTGTGGGTCTGTGCTGGTCATCAATGTCTGCTAAGGGGTCCTCCTATGCTTCGTTATCAAGAATTATTTTTAACATTTGGCACTTTAAATTTTTTGAAGTAGATGGTTGGTTCATGAAGTTATTGATTACATCATCTTCAATTTGATCTTTGAATTCAACTGCTTCAACTATTTCCAGTGGTGAACGAATATTTTGTTCCCAGTATATATGTGGTTTTTTGTGAATATTTAGAGTGGGAAGACTTGGTTTGGCAGGGGGGTTATATGGAAGTATTCTTTACGGTATCTCCTCCAATGGTCATGTTTCCTGTTCGACAGCCTATGTAAGCATCGACTCTCACTAACCAAGGTTGTCCCAGTATCAGGGGATGTCCATCTAACCTACTTTTTGAGTTAATAACTAAAAATTCTGTCGAGTCTTCCCAAGAGTCCACAGAAACCAAGATGTCCTATAATATACATTTTGGTTTGATAAAAAATCTTTCAACAAGCTCCAGAAAGGTAGATGTGGGTTCCAATGCTGTTATACCTAACTTCTTGCAAGTTTCTATAGTTAAGATGTTAATGAATGCACCCAAATTAGCTAATGTGTTTTAAAAGAAGTGGCCAAAGATATGTACTGTGACTATGGGGTTTTCTGGATCCTTGTATTTTATTGGTGTTTCTTTACCCAAGAGTAACTCTGACAGTGCTCCCACTACATGAGCAGTTGATACAGTCTTTTCTTTCCTCACCTATTTTTTTCCGCATAGTTCTTTAATTGTTTTTGCATAGATAGGGATGTCTTGTATAGCCTGTAGGAGAGGAATTTTAATGAAAATATTTTTTAATTCCCCTAGGAGATCAAAATATGAAGAGACTATTAGTTTAAGTAGTGTTAATCTCTTAGGGAATGGAGGAGAGGAAATAATAAGGTATTCTGGATCTTTTTGGTCAACTGTGTCCCTCCCCTGCTCTATATTTATTTTTGTCATAGTTGATTGTTTAGGTACTGTTGGAATTTCAGACTCAAGTTGTAGTAGGGTCGTATATTCTTTAGGTGAAATAACATGCCCTAATCTCAACCTAAGTTCATTGCATTTCTTCTTTTCAGTTTCGAGGTTTGGGTTCAGATTAATTTGTATTGGATTAACTGGTCTTTTATTAGGATTAGGATTAGGTTGAGCTGGCAGTTGAGGACACATAATAGGCTGAGGATTGTGATGGACTCGGTATGGAGCTAGTAATGTGGGTTGATTCTGAGCCCCTATTCCCATAGGTAAATTGGTTATTCCTAGGGGTCCCTGCCAGTTTTGAGACCAATTTGTATTCTCTGAAGTGGAAGCAGGCCACTAGGACTGGTATGGATTGTTTTGCCAGTAAGGGGGAGAAAAAAGAAAATTTGAAAAACTATTACCTAAATGGGATTGTGTTAGCCAAGGAGGCATGGAAAATGATTGGGATGGCTAGAAAGAAAAAGGTGATTGGCCTTGCCATGCTATTCTAGGGTTCTGTTGATTAAATTGTGGAGGAGAAAATAACTAAGACAATTCTTGTGACATACCTGGTCGTGCTTGCCACTGTCGGCTTTGATTCATTAGATACACCAGTTCTGTTTCTTCTCCTGCCTCTTTAAAAACCACTTTAAACCTTGGGAGTGAAGGGAAATGGTCAGTGGCATGGTCCTTGGTACGAATGGAACATGTCTAGACCATGTCTAATTGACACTCCTGCTGGTTGTGCTTCTTCCAACAACATGGGAAAAAAAATACCAAGTTTTGTTCTGCTAAAGCTTGGTTCTGTTTGGCTTGTAGGACATATAGCTACGTTGTGAGGGTGCCTAAGATATCGGTTTTAAAATCTTCTAAAATATTTCCTAATTCTGCGTTGGTCACGCTGCGACCTAACTGTTTATAATTCCTTGTAACTGAATCCCATGCAGTTTGTCTACTTCATGTACTACCTCGAGATCACCTCATACACAATGCAATAATGTCATCCTATTCTTCTTAATAGATGTCCCATTTTCCCATTATATTAAGTGTCTCTACCCATTATTGTTTCATTCCTTTAATCATTGTTGCTTTCAAAATATCTTTAGACAGTGCAGTATATGGAGATATTTGCAAATTATACTAAAATTTTTCAACATATGCTTCTAGTGTCTCATAAGGGTTATGATCCCAATCAGAATTAGTGAAACCAATAAACAATGGAGATGCTCCTGCATAGTAATGAATCCCAAACTAAACTGTACCTCGAATATATCGAAGCATTATTTTAGCTACTTTCCAGTGACTTTGATGAAGTTTGTGAATAAACTAAGCAACAAGACTAATAACAAAGGAAAGTTCAGGATGGGTATGGGTTAGATACGAAAGCTTACCAACAAGTTGACGGTATAAGGTAGCATCAACTTCAGGGGTAGTACAAGTGACTAAAATCTGTCTCTAGACTGAAATGGATAAGGGGATGGCTTACAGTCTTCCACGTGAAAGTGGCGAAGAAGATCATAGGTATACTTGGATTGAGAAAGGGTAATACCTTCCTTGGATTGCAAGACTTGAAGACCACAAAAATAATGCAAGTGTCCTATTTCTGTCATTTCAAACTTATTTTTGAGGCTAGAATTCACATGGATTATATGGTTGGGATCACTACCAGTGAGGATAATATCATCAAAATAAAGAACAAGGATGATTAAGGACTTTCTCACTTTCTTGGTGTAGACAATGTTGTCAGAATGACATCTAGAAAATCCATTATCTAAGAGAAAGCTATCCATTTTGGCATACCAAGCCCGAGGGTCTTTTTTGAGACCATAAAGAGACTTCCTAAGGAAAAAAACAAGGCTATATTCATTTTGGATAAAGCCAGGGGGTTGTTCCATGTAGATTTCTTTATGAAAATCCCCATGTAAGAAGGCATATTTAACATCCATCTGATTGAATTCACATTTAAAGGAGGTAGCAAGGGAAAGAACAAGGAAAATAGAATTCATTTTGGAAACGGGGGATAAGGTTTCAATATAGTGAATGCTTCAACTTGTGAAAATAATTTAGCAGCAAGACGAGTTTTATGTTTATCCACTTTTCCATCTAGTCCAAACTTTGTTCTGTAAACCCATTTGCATCTCACAAGTTTTCGTCCCATTAGAAGAGGAACAAGATCCAAGGTATCGTTTTCCAGTGAGGAACGATATTCTTCATTCATAGCTGCATCCCAATCTAGATGACGTGAAGCTTATTCAAAGCTGTTTGGATCAGGATTTTCAGGAACTTGAGCCAGGAAGGAAGAGGCTCTTTTAGATTGATAACATGTACGACGTTGATCTGCAGGGTCACTTGGAAGAGAACTTGCTGCATCCTGAGTAGAGAAGACCCATCTTAGAAGTTGTGGAGCTGAAGGAAGATCTTGAGGAGGTGGAGGAGGATTTTCATCATCCAAAATAGAAGGAATTTTGTCGAAAATAGAATAGATAGAGAGAGGTGTCACATATGCCGAATCAGCTTCACAAGCCGAAGGTGGTACACCTGCCGAACTAGGCTCACAGGTCGATATATTTTTATCAAACTTTACATCTCTTCTAATTATTACATTTTTGGATTTTGGTTGAAGAAGTCTATATCCTTTGACATGTTCAAAATATCAAATAAAATTGCATTTTTCACTCTTAGGTTCTAAGGCTTTATGTTTCGCATCTGGAATATGGGCCCAAGCTTCACATCCAAAAACAAGAAAGTGACTTACATATGGTTTGATTGAGCTCTAGACTTCTTCTTGAGTTATATTCCTTAAAACCTTTGAAGCAGTGTGATTTAATATGTAATTTTCACAGTTAATTTCTTCTGCCCAAAATTAAGACTAAGTCATTTAGATTAAAGCATACAATTATCCATTTTCTTTAGTGTTTGATTCTTCCTTTCAGCTACACCATTTTGTTGTGGAGTATATGAACCAGTATGTTACAATTGAATTCCATGCTCAGTTCAATAGTGGATAAATTTGTTGTTAGCATATTCTTCTCCATTGTCAGATCTTAACCTAAGAATGTGATGTCCAAATTGTTTCTCAACAAAGGCCTTAAACGCCAAGAAAATCTTAACAACTTCACTCTTGAGTTTTAAGAAGTATACCCAAGTTCATCTGGAAAACTCATCAATGAAATTTAAGTACTTGTAGCCAGAGAAAGAAACATTTGGAAGTGGACCACATAAATCACTATGAACAAGCTAAAAAGTGGCTGAAGCATACCAAGAGACATATTTGTCAAAACTATCCTGATGATGTTTTCTGAGTACACATCTAGAACAAACAACATCTTGGAAATAGACCATAGGAAGTCTTGTCACCATATTTTCTTTACATAGAGTTTGAAGAGAGCGATAGTTTAAGTGACTAAATCGTTCATGCCAAAGTTTGCTCACTTCATCATTATGAGCAAAAAAAACAAAGGGAAGACATGATGAGCCAATGTTGTCAAACTTATACAACCTTGTTGAAACATCAGTAATTCCAATAGCTAAAATATGTCTTGGATCTCTCAGGTCCTTAATTACAACATCCCGAGGTCAGAATTATATTATTTTCCCTTCACCTGAATGAGTTATCTAATAAATAGATATAAGTTTGCAGGACAAGGTAGGAACACATAATACATCATTAAACTAACCATTATCTAGATGAATGGTTCCAGACCCTACAACACTAGGATATCTATCATCACCGACATGAATGTTTTTGGTGTTAAAATCATTTAAAGAAGAAAACATGCCTTTATTTTTGGTCATGTGGTAAGAGGCTCCAAAATCAATGAGCCACTCATGAGAATGAGAATAAGAACATAAATTCAATGCATTACCATATTTTGATGCTTGACAACGACAAGAAAAAAGTGCCATTCCTGAAGATGAAGTTTAAGAGTTCTCCAAATTGATGTTCTACTTCTTCATTGTTGCTTCCAAGACTTCCATCCTCTTAAAAAATTTTGACTCTATGTGACGATCACGATTAAAAAGGTTGCAATGTCTATATGTCTTCTTCCCTTTGTTTTTATTTTCATTATTAGTTTGTTGAGTTTCTTTTCCAGTTTGTGGCTGAAATTGCTTAAAACCCTTGTTTGGTTTAGACCATTCTTTTTAGGATGCTCCTTCTTAGGATTTTTTTGATATGGTTATTGTTAGGCTGCTAAGGCTTTCTTAGAAGAGTTTCTAGTATTAATAATACCAAGATTTAAGATTTTTTCTTGTTCTCCTAACAAATAATCGCAAAAGGCATCAAAAGAGGGGGACATATAGGTTGTTCCTGGAGAGATGAGGGCTTCTCTAGTTGAATGGAAGGTGGAAACAAATACCGAGTATGCAGGGCCAATCTTAGCAAGAATTGAATAGATAAGGCTACCATCTTCCTTTTCGACCTTACAACCTTCTAAAAGAAGTATAAGGGTATTGAATTTGGAAAAAAAATCTTCAATCAAGGAGAAATTATTGGAGTCCAAAGTAAGAAACTCATTTTCAAGCTAGTGAACTCTAATTTCATTTTTAAAGCCAAAAACAATATTTAAATTTTTCATAGCTTCAACAGGAGAGTCAATTTCTTGGATATGAAATCTAAGCTCTTGAAGAATGGAAATTCCTATCAACCCTCACGCTTGATCTTGTTTATTTTCCCATTTAGTAACTTTATCTCCATTAGTAGGTTTACTTCTAAGTAATTATACCATGTAGGATAGCCATTGGAAATAATTGTTTTTGTTAAGAATAGACATGAACTTTCCATTTTTTTTACATGAAGATGAAAAGGTTGAAACCAAATGGTCCAATAGAATGATATCAAAAAATTAGGCTGATTAAAAAAAGCAGCTCTGAAAACAGCTTTCGGATGTAGAAGTTATGCCTTTTTGAAAAAAAGGTGTAGTAGATGAAGAATAGCTATGTGATAGGTTGAAAGTTGATGGAATTTTGTTGAAGACAAATCTATAATTTATTTTTGTTCATTGACCAACTGACACCTTGTTGCCACTGTCAATTTTCTTCCTTAATATCTGCATGAAATTTTGTGATTTGGAACTAATTCTCTACCAACTGCGCCCTATTCCTTTAACTATTTGTTACATAGTAATTTGTCACCGTCCCTACCATTCCCCGTCCCGCACAATGGAGGACCCATTTTGTGACCTGTGAACATTGTCATGCCTTGAAATCATTATCAATGCATTCCTATAAACATGAGCTTCAATTGCCCTAAAGACATCTCCTTGCAAAAAACCATAAAAACATCTCCTTTTGCATTGGCGCAGGCAGACAGTTCATCACTCGCGCCAATGGGGAAAATCCTGCAAAGAGGCCCCGCCAACTGGCACTCTGTCCCAGAGTCGCAGTCGCGCCAGCCAATTTAAGGAGTTTTTTTAAATAAATATGGCAGAAGTTGTGTTTCAACAAACTTAGAAACCATTGCCTATCTTGAGTTGGGAGGTTTGGCTGCGGGAGTTCCATGGAAGGGAAGTGGTTTGCCACCTCTCATGGAACCTTCCTTGATGATAGGGCCAATCCCACAATAATAGGGATCCCAACTCCCTCATTCCCCATCTATAAAAGCTTACCTATTGCCATTGCAAGCTATTCTTGAAGTGCCTAAGCTTTGAATCTCCAAATTCCCAAGAGCCTTTGTGCTGTAAGAGCCCTCTTTCTTCCCTTAAGGCCGACTCAAGTAAGGAGACTATCGTCGAGAGACTCTAGAGAGGCTTGCCCTTTCCCTGGCGAGCTTTGTGAGACGTGAATGACTGGGGACCCTTATGAAGGAGACCGCGGCGTCAGAACATTGGTTTTACTCTCTTTCGATTGCTTATTAATGAATGACTACTGGTTATGGTTCCACTCTGTTTTTCACTTATGATAATGATGAGTTATATCCTTTCTGACTGATATATAGTTGCGTATTCTGGATTTTATGCTTGTATTCGTGTTGTTTCTTGCATGTGCAGGTGTCCATTCACAGAGATCGTGGGGATCGTGATCTGCCGAGGCTGAGGAACGAGAACGCTGTCTCTTCCACGGATCATAGCATTGGACTCCAGGTAGGCCTCCATCGTTGGTCTATTTATTCGCAATTAGGAACTTGCGCTGTAGCATTTGATGATTGTTGCTAGACCCCTGCTGGGCTAGTAGGGATCGCCTCTGTCCGCAGAGGGGATTTACCTCCTCAACAATTTGGAGACTCCACTGGGGACCGTCTAGTTTTCATTGTCTCGTTTGGATTGTCTCGTTTTGATTGTTTTATGATTTTCCTTGCTTGGTTAGCCTTCTGGGCTGGGTTCTTTTGCTGTTTTTTGCTTCTTGGTTTGCTTAGTTTACATTGATCTGCTTCTGGAGTAGTTCTTTTTTATTTTTGGCTGAGAAACTCGACTACCGCGCTTTTTAGCCCGACAGTCGCACCAATTGGCGCATGTTGCTTTGGTATTGCCCGCGCCAATTGATTGCTGGTGCCAGTTGCAGCCTTACAGTCACGCCACTCCTGTAGGGTATTTGAGTTTGCTCAGTTTTGAGCTCTCTAGGTCTGGTCAGTGTTTTTCTTCTTGATTTTTCGACTACCTGAGTGTGTTGGAGTCCTGTTTGACTGGGAATTTTCCTTCGTCCTTTGGTTGTTTGCTTTTCTCCATCGATTTCACGTTTTAAGCCCTAGGGCATCTAGTGGCTTTGTGTATCGAGCCCTCCTTGGGAGTTTTGGTGTTTCGTTTATCCAATCAACTCTCTGATTGCTCCTCCGCATTCCCTTAGTAGTTTTTCACTGTTTTGTTGTGATTTTTGGGTGATTGCTCGTTTCTTCATTCAAATTTCATTTGGTCTTGCTTTGGGCCTAGATCACACGGTCCATTGGAGCCTTTGAGTCTTTTTCTTGGTTTTGAGAGACTTTGGTCGATTTGAGATCTGATTGTTTGTGTCATTGAGTGAAATTTGTTCGTTTTTCTCTCTCAATATCGTTTCTCAAGTTGCTTCTCTTTTATTTTCAGTTTGTTTAGTGCATCTAGCTATCAAACATTGAAAATTACAAAAAAAATCTCTTTTTCTTTTGGTTGATTAGTGCAAATTGAAATTTTTCGATTTTACTAGTAATTAGTGATTTGAATGAAAATTTTCGATTTCATTAGTTGCATTAGAGATATCATTGTTTGTCTTCCGATCATTTTGTTTGTGTAAAAAACTCTCAACTCTTCTGTAGCTAGTTTTCATCGAACGAAATGGTGTACTGTGGCATGTAGCTTTGCATTTAGGAGTTTTTGAGACAACACATTCGTTAGGGCCTGAAAACTGAAACGTAATTGAAGATCAACTTTAAAATCTACTCAATTTACACTAAGGCAGCATTGGAATCTAACGAAACATATTTAGAGGTCTAGGCTAGAGACGTGTTCCAGCGTCTTTAAACCTAGCAGCTGTCGTTCACCTTTTGGCTTTAGACAGCGCTAGTACGGACTTGTGCTCCCCGTACCGTCACGTATATAAAGGGAGCCCCCTCTAGGTTTTCAATCCTTTATCCATAGGAAGCCGAGTCTGCCGCCCTATACCCGTGATACGCCGAACACAGCATTCGGGGAGATTTCCTGCACGTACTGAAAGTCCTTGGTTGATTTCTTTTTCATTATTAAAACCAAGGTGTATATTGCAGTTCACAGTTATTTGGTACACCCTTTGTGCCTAGTATTCCTGAGCAGTCATTTGGTCTTTTCTGACTCCCTAAATTTGAAAAGACCGTCAAGCGCTTGTCCTTTCACGCTTGTGTCAAATCTGAAAGAGATAGAGTCATCTTTTATCATTTCTCGACTCTTAAAACATGAAATGGTGAAGTTTCTTATTTTTCAATGTGGTAAAAAATTAATCACCCACGATTATACGCCCTGTTAGATATTGCTTGTTGACCGTTTGATCGTGTGTCTTGACTCTTTTTCAGCCCGTGTGTGTGTTTGATCTTTTCTCTTGTTGTTTTTGCCACAGTGGCGGAACCCTCGGTTTCGTCTACTGGTAGTCCTTACACGGACGATTCATCAGAGGTTTCCCAATCCTCTGCTGAACCACAGCAGCCCAGTGTCTCCGAATTTCCTAACGGAGGACCGGTTCTTTCTGAGCAACCCTTTGGGGGACCAGTTGAGTTCAATTGGCCCTTTTCAGACCCTGTGTCTGAATTGAGATTAGGAGCCGATTTCCTTTCTCTTACATCGGGCTCGCCTTTTGTTGTTGCTGTTTTTCCTCCTAGTCCTCGCCGTCTCTTGCGAGATTCAACGGTAGGATCAACCATGAGTGATTCTGGTGAGGAAATCCCAACGTCTGGTGAAGACTATCAGCTCTTCCCATGAAGATTGTTTCAGGGAGACAACTCTGAGCTGGCTGACATGTCAACAGCCAGTCCCTCTTTACCACAGGGATACAGATCTTTGGGTCAGATCATTTCCACCGCAGCCTCTATGGGAGTGTCAGCTCCTTCTCCAAGGCCAGCTGCTACTACGCCCGGGGTGTCTCCTCAGACGCCCGTTACTTCTGTTCCCATCCGGCGCACTGTCTGTGTGGCCGCCTCTTCTCCTGTTGTCACAGAATCCGTTGCGAGGGCTGTGCCAACTCCTGAAGATGTTTATCTAGCGACTGCTATACCAGAGAACATCTCTCCGGAGGAGTATCGGTTGTCTTTGCAACAGCCGAACGCCGAGGTTGGACCATCCTCCCAAGATCCCAACCGCTCTTACTTTTCGCACTATGCACAGGATGGTACACCCATGTATGCTTTCCCAGGTCAGTATGATGAGCACGGGGAGATTTTACGTCTACCCGCTCCTGAGGCTTACCTCTATGCTCAAGGTTTACCTTATAACCAGGCTTATAACTCGCAAGGACAGCCTTTCCAAGGCCAACCTTCGGGCCAACCTAGCTATCTTTATGATCCACAGGGGCAGCCCATGCAAGGCTATCCTATCGGCCAACAAGGGCCATCGTACGGTCCGCAAGGACAGTATTATAGCCCTTCCGGTCAACCTATTCAGCCTCAGCTGGGGTATCAACCAGGGCCAGTCTATGGTCCTAGGGGGAAAATCCAGCCTTCTTTACCTATGCAACCTCAGTATCCTGTTGTTTCTAACGTTGCATATCAGCCGGGACCATCCTATGGTTCCGCTTCAGGTCAAACCGATTTCCAACAACCACCTGGTCCTGTTCCTCCACCAGGCCAACCGGCCCATCCGGCACAACCTGGTGTTCCGCCTCTAGGCCAACCGGTCCATCCGGTACAACCTGGGGCTCATTCACAACCAGGCCAGCCTGCTCAACCCGCGCCACCTGTCTATCCGGGCCAACCTGTTCATTCAGGGCAGCCCTCTCGGTCGGGTCAACCTGTTCACTCAGGGCAGCCCGCTCATTCTATTAACCCTGCTCAGCAGCTGACTCATTCAATGCCGCAGCCAAATCAACAGTTGCGCCCTACTTATCAGGCTCTGCAGGGTTCCACTTTTCAGCAGCCTACTCATCCTCAGGGTGGTTATTATCCTCATGGTCAATCTCAACCGAATTATAACCACCCCAGAGGCTCTCAGTATTATCCTCCTCCACCCGGTTTTACCTATACTCAGCAGCCAAATCCAAACGCTGCTTACACCAGGCCGACATATAATCAAGGCTCCTTCCCTGGTTATCAGGCCCCACACTCTGGTTACCAGCATCCAAATCAGTCTGGTTATACGACCTACACCCCTTACGGTCAGAATCCTACGGGACAGAACCCATGGGGGCAAGGATATTCACAACCATTGTGGAGTACAGGTAACGGTCCTCATCCTGGGTCTGGCATGCCGGTCAATCCGCCATTGCCGTTCCTGGCCACCTTGGAGTTGCCGGATGTTTCAAAGTTGACCAATGATCCAATTTTACATAATCCATATTGGCCTCCGGTTCCCACCAAGATACCAGGTGATTGCCCCAAGTTTGAGGGAAAAGCTGGAGAGGACCCCCAGGCGCATGTGATGACGTATCATCTTTGGTGTTCGTCTAACTCTTGGGTCGACGATTTGATTCGTCTGCGCCTCTTCCAGCGTACTTTAACTGGAGCTGCTGCTAAGTGGTACATAGAGTTATCCCGTGGCATTTTCCAAGATTTCAATTCTTTAGCCATGGATTTCCTCACACACTTTCAATTACCGGTTCTTTACGAAGTCGAGACGCACCTCCTGACTTCTCTGAAGCAGGATAAAGCCACTCACATCTCTGATCACATTCATGAGTGGCGGCGCCGTCGTAGACTGATCAAGTTTCACATACCTGATCAGATACTAACTCACTGGTTCACCACCTCCTTTGTGAATAAAATCGCTCAGGATATTGCGATGGGAGCGTGTGTGACGGAGGAACAAGCCATTGCGCGTGCCCAATATCTGGATCTTGTATATTCTCAGTCCGGCACGCTTTATGATATCTTGCCTGATGCCCCGCGGTCCGGAACCTCTAAGGCTCCGCCTACCCCTGCGGTGGATGGTGTCATTGGTTCTGTCTCTCAGAATTCGAAGAAATATTCGAATGGGAAGCAGAAGTCTAATTCTTCCAACAATGCTCCTGCTAATCCCGCCCCCTCCGATTCTGGTAAAACCGCGGAAGTGAATGCCGTTCAGGCCAATCCTACGGAGAAAACTTCCAAGGGGAAAAAGAAGGGCAAAGGCAAATCTAAATCTGATGCCCCAAAGCCAGAATCTAAATCTCGCACTGAGGATGGCTCTCAGCGTAAACTGAAGTACCCTTGCCTCATTTGTGAAGGGGACCATTATACTAAGGATTGTCCACGACAATCCGAGGTTAGTCAACTTCTCAAGGGCTCTAAAGGGACTCCGGCTGTGTTAAAAGAGCCATTCCCATCCCAGCAGACCCAGATGGTCGAACAGCCGTCACCATCTGCACCGTTTGGGTCTCAGGTTTTCATGATGAAGGTTGCCCCACCTATCTCTGTCGTTACATGGTCGAAGGATTACAACGAACCGCGGCAGGCATCCGGGAAGGCCGTCTTGGATGGACCACCTCCCCCACCTGTCTTCGGTCCGTTGGAAATCGAGAAGCCTACTCCTGAACCCGTTGTGAAGCCACCTTCTAAAGGTGTCTTACGAAGATCTTCTTATAATCCGAATGCTCGTGCCACTCAACACTACAGCATTGTGGAAGATTTGGCATAGGCACCCTCTGCTATGTCTGCACTAGAAGTTCTTCAGAGTTATCCTTCGCAACGGAAGGCTTTACTGTCTGCCATCGGTGGCATTGATCCCGCCGACTCGAGTCTTCTCACCTTCGATTTTTCGGACTCGATAAATACACGAAAAAGTCACTTTGGAGTCATCTTTCAGCTCTTTTCTGACTCTCTAAACATGAAAAGATTGCCGAGGCCCTTGTCGTTTCGATCTCATTAAAATGGACACGAATCGACATTCACCCAGTATAAGTTTAACCCTTTTTCGGGCTGGGATGGATTGATTACGAAAAAGGAATACCCTAGCCTATCGCGACTAGGAGGTTTTCCCGGATATTGTTTTCTACCTTTTCGGATATGGGGAACTATTTACGAAAAGGGACCTGTGGAGTTTTCTTTTCCGCTGTCTTTTCAAACTCTTTAAACATGAAAAGACGCCGAGTTCTTCCTTTGTCAGACTCGTTAAACCCTGATGACATTGGATTCCGTCGCAATGACGTTCTCCGAGTTTCTCCTTCCTAGGACTCGTTAAATGCACTAGGATGGATTCGTCCGAAGGGCGGACTTATATCACAAGCATATGCTACCCCCTTCAAGCTTGTTATCAAAAATAATTGGGGTACTCGCCAGAAATGGTGGGGGAAAAAATGGAACCATCGTCGTTGTCGTCGGCAGTATGTCGCTCTTGAACATGGCACTTGTCTGCATTCGTGTCGGGTTGGGGACATCTCATCTCATTTTTTCACTTTGCCTCCGTGGGTTTGGATAATCTCTTTTGACCTCTCCTCTGCTCATTGCCTTGTCACCATGACCTCTGATCCGTTGATGTCAAATACTGCCAAGTCCACTGTCGTGCCGTTTATATGTTCAAGAGAAGTTGACCTCTGCAAATATCAACCTTCCTCTGATTCTCATACGATCTTGATTCACAACAAAACATCATGTTCCTCTGTCTCGTGTCGATGATGTGGGAAACATTATGGCCCACCTTCGATCAAGGTCACTTCCTGTCGACTTCAGCTCATTATCCAGGAAGCTGATCTAGAGACTCTTTCATGGTACCTTGGAGCCTGCATGCCTCAATGGCAGGTTCGTCGCATTCGACGTGAGGTTTTCATCATTGGCCTCCGATCGAGTGATTCTGCGGGTGTTCGACGCCAACTCATTGATTCACACGCCGTAGATTGTACCTGTAGTACCTTGAGGGCCATTGTCATTATTGGTGGTCCCTCTCGCGTCTGTTAACAACTCTCATCATTGGCTGGTAATCAGACGATGTTCTTGCATGTTCGACTTCAGCTCACATATTCGCATGCTTGAACTTGTACTTTATTTGGGTCGAGATGGAGCGCAAGACCCTGGATTGTGTCTGTTGTAATCCAGGCTGCGATTGTGGATTATTATCATTATGTACATGACTCACCGATTGGATGGCTGCGACCATACCTGAGTCTATTTGTTTGATCTTAGTTGGATGGCTGCGCCCATACCCTGGATCCGGATTGTAACATACTCTGTTTCGGATGGCTGCGTCCATACCACATATATATCATGTACTTGAGATATCAGTTGTATCTTTCTGCGCAGGTTTTCCGACGGCGGGCCTTCAGTTGAACATGTTCTCGTAAAGCATTTCACCCCTCTCTCTCTCTCGGGCCTCATGCTTTAGGGGGCATCTGTTACACAGTAATTTGTCACCGTCCCTACCATTCCCCGTCCCACACATTGGAGGGCCCATTATGTGACCTGTGAGCAATGTCATGCCTTGAAACCATCATCATTGCATTCCTCTAAACATGAGCTTCAATTGCCCTAAAGACATCTCCTTGCAGAAAACCATAAAAACATCTCCTTTTGCATTGGCGCAGTACGCTTCATCACTGCGCTTAACCGGCGCCTGGTCTCTGGTAGCTTGGGCCAGGCGCCCAATTTAAGGAGTATTTTTTAAATAAAGATGGCGGAAGTTGTGTTTCAACAAACTCAGAAACCATTGCCTATCTTGAGTTGGGAGGTTTGGCTACGAGAGTTCCATGGAAGGGAAGTGGTTTGCCACCTTTCATGGAACCTTCCTTGATGATAGGGCCAATCCCACAATAATAGGGATCCCAACTCCCTCCTTCCCCATCTATAAAAGCTTGCCTATTTCCATTGCAAGCTAGTCTTGAAGTGCCTAAGCTTTGAATCTCCAAATTCCCAAGAGCCTTTGTGTTGTAAGAGCCCTCTTTCTTCCCTTAAGGCCGACTCAAGTAAGGAGACTATCGTCGAGAGACTCTAGAGAGGCTTGCCCTTTCCCTGGCGAGCTTTGCGAGACGTAAACGACTGGGGACCCTTCCGAAGGAGACCGCGGCATCAGAACATTGGTTGTACTCTCTTTCGATTGTTTATTAATGAATGACTACCGGTTATGGTTCCACTCTATTTTTCACTTATGTTAATAATGAGTTATATCCTTTCTGACTGATATATAGTTGCGTATTCTGGATTTTATGCTTGTATTTGTGTTGTTTCTTGCATGTGCAGGTGTCCATTCACGGAGATCGTGGGGATCGTGATCTACCGAGGCTGAGGAACGGGAACGCTGTCTCTTCTAGGGATCATAGCATTGGACTCCAGGTAGGCCTCCATCGTTGGTCTATTTATTCGCAATTAGGAACTTGCGCTGTAGCATTTGATGATTGTTGCTAGACCCTTGCTGGGTTGTGATCGCCTCCGGTCTACGTAGGCCTTTGTCCATAGATGGGATTTACCTCTCACCGTAGCTAGCCCT
>JAXQQM020062470.1:0-24404 GCA_034641835.2 Pinus albicaulis | reverse complement strand
ATTTTTATGCATTTTTATGGTAAAAAATATACACTCATGTATGACTCTTTCTATAATAAATGTGCCAAATGCCAATCTAGCACATAATTTTCCAATGAATCAACTATTGTATTAAATTCTCTAGGAATGTGCTCAAATGCGATGGTTTGAAATTGAAATTCTAGAAGTCGTACCCTTAAGTAATAATGTAATAATACTGGATGATAGACGCGATAACAATTGTTTAACTGCATAACAACGAGTTGGGAATCTAACCTGGCCACCATATGGGAGATGTCGTGAGATGCAACTTCTGTGATGAGTTGTATCACCGACATGTACTCAATAATATTGTTGGTGGCATTGCGCAGGAAAATTCCCCTAGAACCAAGGAGCTCCAACTCAGGTGTGTAGAGGACCCGAGCAGTTGATGCAATGTGCCGAGTATGACAACTAGCACCATTCGCGTATCCAACGTATGATAAGGATGATGAAGGAATCTGTGTAAAAGAAAAAGTGTTTATGAGAAAAACACTCAAAAACCAAAAATATCCAGACACATCAATCAAATACAAAACTGATATACATAAAATTACAAAGCATATTCCTAGTGGGACACTAGGTGAAATACTTCTTCAGATAGAGCCCATTGTGGGGCTCAGCGAGCGGAATCCCATTATAGTCTTAAAGTTCATAAGCTCCTTTTGAAAGGACTTTGGTGACGACATAAGGACCAATCCATAACGGTTGGCGTGTTCCTGCCCCCAATAGTTCCTGTCTCTGATCATAGAGTAGAACAAGATCACCTTCTTGGAAAGAACAAGGCTTGATAGATTTATCGTATTGAGCCTTTACTGGGCACTTGTGAGCTCTGAGTGCCAGTGTGGCATCTCTATGAGTTTCATCCAATTAATCAAGCAATATTAAGCACTCTTATTTGGCAGTGGTGTTGGGTAGGATTTCAACAACGAGCTTGAGTGATGGAATCTCACACTCAATTAGGAGTATTTCTTCTAGGCTGAATACTAGTTGGAATGGTGTGAAGCCTGTAGCAGTTTTTACTGACGTTTGGTATGCCCATAATGCAGAATATAACTTTTGATGCCATGTGGTTTTATGGTTTCCAGTTAACCGACAATTCATGGTTTTGAGGACGTCATTTACGGCTTCCACTTGACCATTCTCTTGTGGATAGTAGGACGAAGACTAATCTTGTCGAAAACCTAGCATGGCATTCAATTCTATCGTCATATGGTTCTAAAAATGTGACCCATGATCTGTGATGATCGAGATGGGTACACCGAAATGGCAGATGACCTGATTGAACAGGAACAGAGTGGCAGTTTCTCCATCGGCCTTAAAAGTGGGAATGGATTCTACCCATTTTTTGAAGTATTCGACCGCAAGCACTTGAGATGAAAGGGGCGGGATGGATGCAAATTTTCTTTGTGAAAATCTAACACGGATGGAACTTCTAGTATATGATGCAATCTTTAAACTAAGTTATCTTTAAACTAAGTGAGCCAATAGTATCTTTTGCACGTAAGATTTTATGGGCAGTAGCTATGCCAGAAAGATGACTGTTGTAATATTCCCAATTATTCCTAAGCTAATTGGAATATTCAATTTTGTTTTATTTCCTTGTTTAAAGAATAAAAGTGAAAAGGAGGTCCATAATACTCCTAAATCATGAATAAATCAATGCCAAATGTAAAAAGGCTAAATCTTGGCTACTAAATCAAACACCCTTATGTGTGAAAAGGGGTTGGACATTTTGACTGGGTCAACCTTGACCAAATCTATAGCGATATCATGGAGGAGTGGCCATCAATGAGGCACAATGCAATTTTAGATGGAGGTGATTTGTGTGAAAGGAGTGATTTCATTGAAGGTTGTTTAGGGTTTGCAAGCTCTTAACTTATAAAAGGAAGAGGATGGCAGCATGAGAAGGTTGTTGATGGTTATTATATTTTTGAATATATGGTCTATTTAGACATATATCATTCTCTTGCTATTTAGCTGAGAATAATGTTGTTTAGCATTGGGTGTTCCTGGTTGGGAATCCCACCTCTTCCCATTGAGTAACTCTTGGGAGAGTTTGTACTACATTGTCCACTATGTGGCTGAAGGGCAAGCTTCTTCTTTCAACTACAACGTAGATCCTGTTGAGGGTTTGGTTGTCTTTGCAAGATGTAGCAAGTGGAGGCTAGATCTCTTCATATCTAGGCCATTTCAGTGCTCCTTTTCAGTGGAGAAGGGTTCTATTCCATTCAGAGGAGAGTACTGGATGTATTGAGATTCATTTTCTGATCTTGGCATGTGGCCAACCACATTCTAAGCCCTATAGCATGGTTTTATTTTCAGATCTGCGTTATTCCTGTAGGTGTTGTTACAAAGTCTTTTGGCACATCATTTGGAGGATTGGTTTTCAAGTGTTGGGGATCTACCCTTCACATTGGAGATCCATTGGAGAGGATCATTCTCTTGTTCATATTAGATCAGATCTAAATATTTCTGAATATCTGAATATTTCTACACATTTGTAGATTTAGATCTCATCTCTACTCCTTGTACATGGTGTAATGTTGAAAACCCCAAGGGGATTTTGAAGAAGAGCCTATATAGTGTATGGATCTGTTGCAGATCTGAATTTTCATGAACGTATTTGCTCTAGATCTAAAGTGTAATAAAAATTTGTTGCAACCCAATAAAATAACACTGTAAATCCTTTTCCATTCTTAATACATGGTTGCAACACCTCCTTTTGAGGATTTTCTCCTATTGGAGACCTGTATTTCCTATTATGCATCTTATAAGCCATCTTGTACATCTACTTTTCTTCTGTAAGCACATTTGAAATGTCTCCATGTTGTCCTCTTTCTGTGTCTTTGATGAACAACGTTATTTTCCTACATATATGCATTGTATTGTTGCATTCCCTATTTGGGAATACTATAGTGGTATCGGAGCATCATCTTGGCACAGCCTGTGCTTTCTAAGAAGCCAATATGTCTTTTGAATAAAATAAAAGACAGAAGAAGTTTGATTACATAGATGAAAAAGAAAACAAGGGTAAAACCCCTTTATCTGGAGGAGTGAAAGGGAAGGTGTCCTCAAAAACTTTTTTCCAAAATTTACATGAGCTTAAAAGAGAAATCAAGGGAATGAGGAGGGAAATACATGAAGATCCCTCAAGAATATTTACACATGAAGAAAGCCCTGGTTAGTCATATTATGTGTGTGAGCATTCGGCCACACAATCAAATCTACAACGTTGTAGCATGCCTACATTCTTGGCAAGAGAAGAAGCAGAAGGAGAAACACCAAAGGAGAAGACTCTTTGTGACTATCTCAAAGAATATGAATCTTAGTCTAGAAGGTTCAAGGAGAATATAAGCTTCCAAGGTTTTTTTCAACTCAAATAAGAGAGAAGACCCAACAACTACAATAGAAGGAGAGGGTGCATGCAACACATTTTGGGTAGAATCTTCCTACCTACTTTTGATGGATAATGCAAGAGCACAGCCAAGTCTTGGGTAAGGAAGATAGACACATATTTCCAGCTACATCAAGTTTCATAAGAATAAGCCATTAGATTAGCAGCGCTGCATCTTGAAGGTAAGGCTTATGCCTGGTGGCTATTTGAATCTTCTTCATTGAATAACGCAAACATATCCACTTATGCAAAGTTCACTAGGAGGTTAGTGAAAAGATTTGATTTGAAACAATCTGAAACTTCCTTGGGGGAGCAAACCAAACCCAAGAAATCAAAACCTTTGCATGAGTTGGAAGGGTCCATGAAGCCATCCCCATTTCAGAACATTGTTGAGGGGCTTAAAGATCTACAACATTATTTTCCAAGTGCAAAGGCCCCACTTCCGCAAGAACTTTCTTCTCAAGAAGAATACATGAGGATTCCCTTTTCAAAAGGAGATCAAGTCAAGGGATCTCTTAATGATGAGGTATTCTCCATTGATGAGGATAAGGAAGAGGAAGAGCTAGGAATATCCTCTAGCGTTGTGACAGGTAGGAGAGATCTGTTGGAGATGGAGATGAAGTAATTGCTTCCAAGCTGGAAGACCATTTAATCTTTACAGAAGTCGCAGGATCTTACATATGAAGATCATGACGGCATGTGTACATGTTGATAAATGATGAGATAGAAAAAATGAGGAATCTGTGACATAGCAGAAGATGATCCACCATCACATGGAGGTGAGGACGGAGCAATTGATCCAATCATAAGTTCTCTTGAATCCTTAAGAGTGATACCCAATTATCATGAAACTTCCACGTAAGAAATAGAGATGAATTTGTGCAGTGGAAGTAGGGATATGATGATCCCATATACTATGCACATTAGGATGATCCATGAGATATCATTATCTTGTGGTAAACCACCTGGGAGGCCACCTGATTTGGATTTGATGAAATATGTCTCACATCTTGATGCTCCATTCATAGATGTAGGAAGGGAGGGAGCATTAGAAGATCACAACACAACGCTGAGAGTGTTGGGTGAGCTCTAGAAATAGGGATATATTCTCCCACTATCACCATTTTCCACTCTCTCATCTCATACTATGTTGAGGGTAAATGCTGCAAGATTGGAGGATAACACCATCATGGGGGAAGGAAGGTAGTCCTTGGCTATGAAGACTCAGAAGATAATCTCACTTGGAGAGAAATATTCCATACATGATAGAAGATGGTGGCCACACATGCATACTTTGGCAAGAACAAGGAGTTTTTGGATAGATGATAGCCTTCCATGGGAGACTAACTTCCAAGAAATTCCATCTTCATTTGAGCATGTGCATATGCAAGAAGGGCATCAAGGAGGGAATAGAAACTTCCCACCACATACCTTTGGCATGGGAGATGTGAAGGAGGAGAAGAAGGGAAGGAATGACCTTCCAACTTATACATTTTGCATGGGAGATGTCAAGGAAGAAAGCAGCCACATGACAGATATTTCATTTTATATACCATCAACAATGTCATTGCTGGGGAGTTTAGATCCATATTGGAAATCCCAACTGTTGGTGGATTCTTACAAGGATCTTCACACTTGCATGATACTTGATGAACAGCTTCATGAAGAGGGTTATCTAGTCCATGAAGGATTCATCTATTATCATGGTAGGATCTTATTTTATAGAGCCTCCAATATCAAGGAGAATTTACTACAAAGGGCCTATGAAGAGTTCTATTTCAGCCATACATACTCCATGACATTCTACAACATCATCATGAGGAGCTACACCTGGAGGGGCTTTGAAGGAGAACTATATCATCATTTTCAAAGATGCATGTACCATGTGGATATGGGGTAGCAACATAACTCTATGGAGGAGTTAACTCAACCATCTCTTTCTCTTTTTGATGAAGGGGACAAATCTATGCACTACTCCATTTGTATAAGGAGGATTGTTGGTAAAGAACATACTCATGTAAACAATGTTTCATTTTCTGATTGTATGTATTCTTTTACCATGTATATGTAGGCCATAACTCCAAGAAGGAGTGTTGTACCTTATAAGCTTCATGGCCAACTTTGGGCCACAAAAATTTCTGAACATGGCCACTCCCTTGGAGGACAAAGGGAGATTTTGTTTCATGATTGGTGCATTCATAAAGCACAAAATATATCTCACACTTTTAGCCATAGTGAGATTACATGGGAAGCAAGTAAGTGGTGGGGAAACCACTTACCACATCATGATATGATGCAGGCAGGAGATGCACTGTGTTGGTTCCACATGTGGGACTATGACCTACCTCCATATGCACAAATTTATGTTTGTATGTATGTAGTTTTGATCCCATACATTGATGATGTACTTGTACTTTTTATGGGAATGTATGGAGGGAGGGATGTGGAGGGATGGGAGGTATGCATGTGTCCTATGGGATGGAGACTCTCTATGTGTATTATGATACATGTTTCGGGGAGGGTGGCATTGGAGCAGAGGCATGCACGGAACATTTGAACTATTGTCTCCTTATGGATGTATTATTTACATCTCATGAGAACTTTGGAGGAACAATTCATGGAAGGCTATATTGGTGAACACTTAGTCTATGGAGGAAGATTATCATGTCCTGTTGTCGGTTTTTGAGGACAAGCAACATTTAGGATGGGAGGAATGTAATATTCCCAATTAGTCCTAAGCTAATTGGAATATTCAATTTATTTTATTTCCTTGTTTAAATAATACAAGTGAAAAGGAGGTCCATAATACTCTAAATCATGAATAAATCAATGCCAAATGTAAAAAGGATAAATCTTAGCTACTAAATCAAGCACCCTTAGGTGTGAAAAGGGGCTAGACATTTTTACTGGGTCAACCTTGACCAAATCTACACCATTGTCATGGAGGAGTGGCCATCAATGAGGCACAACGCAGTTTTAGATGGAGATGCTTTGTGTGAAATAAGTTAATTCATTGAAGGTGGTTTAGGGTTTGCAAGCTCTTAACTTATAAAAGGAAGAGTATGGCAGCATGAGAAGGTTGTTGATGGTTATTATATTTCTAAATATATGGTCTGTTTAGACATATATCATTCTCTTGTTGTTTAGCTGAGAATAGTGTTGTTTAGCATTGGGTGTTCCTGGGTGGGAATCCCACCTCTTCCCATTGAGTAGATCTTGGGAGATTTTGTACTACATTTTCCACTATCTAGGTGAAGGCCAAGCTTCTTATTTCAACTACAATGCAAATCATGTTGAGGGTTTGGTTGTCTTTGCAAGCTACAGCAAGTGGAGGTTAGATCTCTTCAGATATAGGCCATTTCAGTGCTCCTTTCCAGTGGAGAAGGGTTCTATTCCATTGGGAGGAGAGTATTGGTTGTATTGAGCTTCATTTTCTGATCTTGGCATGTGGTCAACCACATTCTAAACCCTACAGCGCAATTTTACTTTCAGATCTGCATTATTCATGTAGGTGTTCTTGCAGGTCTTTTGGCACATCATTTGGAGGATTGGTTTTCAAGTGTTAGGGATCTTCCCTTCACTTTGGAGATCCATTGGAGAGGATCATTCTCTTATTCATATCATATCATATCTGAATATTTCTAAATATCTAAATATTTCTACAGATCTGCAGATTTAGATCTCAGATCTACTGCTTGTACATGGTGTAATGCTAAAAACACCAAGGGAATTTTGAAGAAGAGCCTTTATAGTGTATGGATCTGTTGCAGATATGAATTTTCATGTACTTATTTTCTCTAGATATAAAGTTTAATCAACAGCTATTGAAGCCTAATAAAATAATGTTTTAAAGCCTTTTCCAGTCTTAATACATGGTTGCAGCACCCCCTTTTGAGTATTTTCTTCTATTAGAGACTTGTATTTCCTGTTATGCATCTTATGGGCCATCTTGTACATCTATTTTGCTGCTATAAACACATTTGAAAGGTCTACATATTGGCCTCCTGCTTTGTGTTTGATGAACTGTGTTATTTTCCAGCATATATGCATTGTATTGTTGCATTCCCTATTTGGGAATACCACAATCGCCACATGCCCCAGCATGGCAGTCATTTAAAATGTGTTTCAAATCGTTGAGAGTGAGAAAATGACAAAGGAAAGTATCGACACCATGATTATATAGATTATTGTTCATTACGAGATAGTGTTTCACTTGGTGATGAATGTGACGATGGTTTTTAGACGTGAGATTTGGCCAGAATCATTGAGTTTGGAGGTAGAAGAGAATGTCTGCATACCAAGGATCAGAAGAATCGGCTATATAGACAAATTCGTCAGGAAATGGATCATGAGCTACTTCTTCTGGGTCAATTCTGGGAAGGTTTAACAATAATTCAGCGAAGACTAGAGATTTCTTTGCTTTAGCAGCAGTGAAAAACAAATCAAACTGTTGGATGATTACAATCCATTTGGAATATTTTTCTCCAATGGTTTGACGAGACAAGATGCATCGCATGGGATTTTCCAAAGAAATTATGATAGTCTGCCATAGCAATATATAGTGTCAGAGGCGGGTGACAGCGAAGACCACCGCAAGAGATAGTTTCTCCAGATGTGAATATCGTAATTTAGGTCCAACAAGACCTTTTGAAAAATAATATATCACATGATCACTATCATTATCATGAACTTGAACCAAAACCATTCCTAGCAAGGATGGTGAGGATGCCAAGTAGAGGAGAAAGTCTGGAAAATAGTTAGGGGCACTAATAAGTGGGGCGAAAACGAGTGCTTGTTTCAAGGCGTCAAATGACAGTTGAGCCTAATCATCCCATAGATACAGTATCCCTTTCTAGAGCAAGTGCATGAAGCCTTTCATCATGTCGGCATAGTTTACTATGAAACGACGTAAGAATTTTGCCTTCCCTTGCAAACATTGGAGTTGTAGAATTGATTTTGGCATAGGTAATTCAATGATCACCTTAACCTTATCGGGATCAACCCTAATCCCTTGTTTCGAAACAATGAAGCCAAGAAGATGTACAGACTCAACAAAAAATAAGCACTTATTCAGATTCAGACGTATGTTGTAGAACCTACACTGAGCGAGGATTTATTTTAGATGCGCAAGGTGATGGGCTCACTTCTTGGAGTGAGCCAGAAGGTCATCCAAGTAAGCTTGTATAATGTGTCTGATATCGCGAAATGTGTAGTCCATATCCCTTTGAAAATTTGCTCCCACATTCTTCATACCGAATGGGAGTTTACGATACACAAATGTGCCCCAAGGATAAATGAAGGTGGTTTTATGTTGGTCATATTTTTTAATCGCTATCTGGTTATATCTCAAGAAGCCATCCATAAAGGAGAAAGATCACATTCGGTGCAATCGTCAAGAATCTGATCTATGCACAAAGTAGGATAATTGTCTTTTGGACAAGCAACATTTAGATCACAATAATAACTACAGACCTGAATAATTCCTTGTTTTTTTATCTACGGGAATCGGATTCAATACCCATTCTGTTAGAGGAACATAATAGATGAAACCAATGTGTAATAGTTTTTCGACTTCAGTCTTGATAGTTGCTGCTTTGCGAGGGTGGACAGGTTGAAGTCTTTTCCGGACAGGCTTGCCATTGTCATAAATCTTGATTTCGTGTTCGACTATAGACAGATCTATGCCAGGAATTTCATCGTAAGACCAAGCAAAAACATTATGGAACTCCTTAAAAAGGGATGTGAAGTGTGCAATTTCCACGGGATTGCAATCGGCTCCAATCTGTATAGTTTCCACGATACCCGTTTTGATCAATATATCGATGAGCATAGTCTTGGAAATATTGCCCATGTTCCCTTCCATGTCGATAGTTTGACCAGTCATGTAAGTGGAGGGAACGATCTTAGGTGGGTAAAAGGACGAGATTTGACTATTGGTCACGTTTGAATCGAACATCGAAGCGCGATGATGAAACTCTCCCCAAGGTCGCTCCTCTAGAAACATGATCTCTCTAATAGCTTCGTCTGTTGGAGTTACTTCATCAAGGATATCCCTAGAAGGGATTTTGATGGGAAAAAGGGTGGTACCATTGGTCGAAACCAGAGCAGTGGAGGGTTCAGATGCTAATTGGATGGCTTGATAGGCCAACTCAGATGGTGATAACGACATCTGATCTCTGTAGGAATCAATTTTTGAAGGCGCTAGTAGGATCCATGGATCGATAGAGCCATCCGAAACGGTGGATATCATTGCAATCATGTGTGGAACCTCAGGCGGCGGGAGAGGAAAACAACCCGACAAGGAAGATGCCTTCAGAAGACTGGTACCGACACTGACGTATGAGTCAGGAACGCCTACTATTAGGGGTATAGTGCTACTAGGTAACGTGGAATAATCAGGGGTGAAAAAGGATAACTGATCCACTGTAACTATCTTCCCATCCAATGGAAAAAGGATGAGTAAGAAAACCGAAGAGAAAATGGCAGTCATTGCGTAAGTCCAACTATGACCCAACAAAATATTATAGTCGAGATGACAATGTACGACTTCTATGTCCACCATTATCATTTTCCCACTAAGTGAAATGGGAAAGTTAGCCAGGTAGCCTTTTGGGAGGAAAGTGTGGCCATCGAAAGATTTGAGGGAATTCGACGGTGGAGACAAAGTGGGAGAACCCAAAGCGAGCCAGCACACAGTTGACATAACACAGGTCGAAGCACCTTCGTCTATGACAGTGCGATGGATTGGTCTCCCTTTCGACACAACATGAACCTAGAAAGCAAGCTAGTGTGAAAGGCGAGGTTTGGATTTTTCCATGTCGAATATGGCTAGCATAGAATCCTTTGGGTCAATTCCACCAATGGCCGAAAGCAGAGCTTTCCTTTAAGCTTGGCAGGTTTGCAATAATTCGAGTGCAAACATGGCTGATGGTGCTTGCGCCAAATCTTCTACAATGTTGCATTTTTGGGTAGCACGTGCAGAGGTTTTATGAGTTGTGCGTCGAAGTGTCCCTTTAGGGGGACGAATTGTGGGGTCAGCAGCAGGCCTTTCGATATGCAAATCATTGGGCGGTGGTGGATTTGAACTTGAACTAGGTTCTTGAGCCTCAATGAATAGATTTCCATAGTGTTTAGCTTGGTTTTGGAGTTCAACCGTCTCCATGCCATAAATGGAAGATGATCCTTCACCAAAAGGATGAGAACCACCGTTGCCCCTTTGGGGGGGTTGTGGGAGGTTTGCAACCATGTGTTGCTGTTGCTACTGCGGATTGGGGAAGGGATTTTGAAGGACGGGAGGTGTCCTTCTAGAGTCCTTGTTTGTAATAAAATCTGTGCAATCCTGTAGTCGAGGAAATTTGTATGTCAAGTGGTTCTCTGCACAAATTCTGCAAGGGAATATCATTGGTTTCTCCTTTCCTTTGTCGTTATTAGCAACGTTTTTCTGATTTGGATTATTCTGAGTACTGGACTGCTCTTTAGAAGGAGAGTTATTTTTCATATTCTTCTTGTTCTGCTGCTAGCTTTTTGTGTAGTCTGAACAAAGTTTACCTCAACAGTGGGAAGAGTAGTCAATTGGTTAGGGGCGGTGGTAGCCAAAGATGGTTGGGAAGCTTTCCCACTAAGCTATTTTATGGCTATGCTAAAGGTTGCACCAACGAGGCCATCAATGTGCACTCCTGGTAATTGAGTAGCGAGAGGATTTGGGTAGCCAGGGGCATGGGGGAGTAAGTCATACAACATGCCAGATTGTGAATAGATGAGATCTAGATGATGTGCACGACGGATGGATTGGTCTTCCGTGACCGCACCAGATAAGCAAACATCCTTAGCAAGGGGTGGTAAGGGTGACTTGAAAAACCAGTTTGATAAGAGATGATATGGGATTGACGCTTTTAATAAAATCTGCCTACGTCTCCATTCATGAATGTGATCGGAGATGTGGTTGGCAGTGTCTTAGCGCAACGAGGTTAAGAGTTCCATTTCGTTTCGTATCGAATAGGTAATTGGAAGTTCTTAAGAAGTTACGTAGCTAAGGCACCAAAATTATTGATGGCCCCACGTGGTAACTCAATGTACCATTTGGCAGCGTTGCATGTGAGAGTGCGGGGGAAAAGTCCGAGTCAGATAGTATCATCCACCATGGAGTTAGAAATAGACCATAGATGAATGGTGGTGATGTGTGTAGCCAAATCCTCCCCTTGTTTCCCTTCAAATTTAGGGATGTCAAACGGAATCTTGTGTGGTACTAGAGGCCATAGTGGGTTGTGGTTGATGGGATCATTGGTCAACTTGTAGAGGTTGGGGATGTCTAGAGCTACCAAGAATGGCAATTGCGTGTTTGCCCCCAGATCTAGCCAAGGAAGTGTTGGCTGACCATTGAGATTGTAGTGTCAGGCCATCAATGTGTTACTAATGGGATGGTAGAATTTGTTGATAAAATTTTCTAGTGAGTGGGGGTGTAGTGGTGCTTATGGATACTTTCATAGGGTATGTTGGACGGAAATTTTTGTTTCCCCGATTATAATAGTTGATAGCTTGCCTAAATTGACTTTTTGGGGTTGGTTCGCCCATATGGACGAGATAGATTTGAAGTGGCATACTGCTATTCGCATAGTTGACCATCGACATAGACCCTACACCTGAAGTTTGACCACTCAAAGGAACAATGTTAACAATTGGTGGTCCTGCTTGTCCTATTAAAAGTAGCGGTACCAAAGTTCCCCCTGGCATATATGTATTGGTGACACTGCCCCTTAGCATAATAGCCAAGGGGTTTGAACTCAACAATGGGTTCCAACTGAAAGGGTTGCTAAAAGGAACCGAAGTAGCCTCACTAGCAGAGCGGAAACCGTGGGTCCCAATGCAGTCACAATAGGAGCAGATCCCAAAGGGTTCAGAGGTCCGCTTACAGTTGTGGTGACCTGATTACTAGGACCTGGTATAGATTGGTTACTAGGGTTGCCAATCATTTGTGTAGAACTGACAACTGGCGAGGAAGATGGTGGTGGAACCGAGTTGGCCACCAACGGCATCGACCCTATGGTCACCGATTGTGAAATGGGTGTAGGTGCAGCCGAAGACATGACTGGCGCTGGTGTAACCTAAACTAACAATGGCCCCGACGGGTCAGTGAGAGGAGGATTGTAAGGAGGTACGACTCCTTCCATAAAAGGATCCTCTGGAAATTATGTATGATAGGGAGCTATATGAAATTCAGGGGTTGTCACTAGAGACTGCTCGTATGGAGAATGCATTGGCTCACCGAGACCCAAATCCTCCCCTGGTGTCAACGGAGGGAGACCTTCTTGCTGTCTATAAAGATGACGAGGGTCGTAGGACGCCATGGTGACCTGTTTAATTTTATCAAATTTTTATTGTGATGTATTATAAAGTCTCAGTGATAGTAACCACACACCTAAAAAGAAAAAAGAAAAAAGGACTTCTAAAATCAATCAATGAAGCAACCAGAAGAGGTATGACCTTGTCTGAGTACTACCATTTTCTGGAGATGAAACCTAGTATCCCAATAGCATACAAAGAGATTTGGTCAAATATATAGTTACGGTTACTCTAGAGCTTCGCCTGAGCCTCAAAAAATAGGTGTAAGCACTCTCGTGAAGATGAGTACCCTCCCAAAGACCGAAGACAGAGTAGGTCCGTCTATTTTAGGTACCAAGGTAGCCCACCCTAGTCACCTTGTGTAAGTCCCTAAAAATTATGGCAACTAAAGATACCTCAAATCACAGACACTACCTGGGGGTCACGGTCGTAGACAACACGCTATATGGGCAGAACACCTAGATCCCCGATCCAGTTTCGACATCCTCGAGGGGAACCCAAATATATAGCATGCCCACTATTATCCACTCGAAGGCATGCTACCTTCTCATGCACCTCAGTGTTGTCTCGTGCTTAACTCCAGTAGTAGTGGCGTGGTTTCGACAGTATGAGTGCAACATGATTTCACTTTTTAATGAATCTAGTTTCAAGTTTTGTGATCTAGGGTGATTTTCTCACTTCTCCAACCCCAAGATCCTAGCCTGAACTACTGTTGGTGTGAGCTCAGAAAAAGTTATGTGATTAATTTTATTATCACTTGATTCTTAGTGTACTTGCTTATTAGTATTGCGGAGGGGGAGTGGACGTATGAAATGTAATTCGACTCTGACTCAAAACCATGCATATAAATACTCTAAATATTCAATTTCAATGAAGAGTTTATTCTACAGGGAGAGATATTTCAAACATCTGTGCACCAAAGATACAAATAACGCAGTTAAACCTAAAAATTTTCATACATGTATCTATCTTCTCTAACAACTTTTAAAAATTTCATAATGAATTAAACTATGTTCATAAAACTTTAAAAAAAAAATTCTTCTTCAAAAAGTAGATGCTTCTAACACTAAATTTTTAAACAAGAAAACTAAACATGTTAGCTAGTAATTAAGCACAGGGGTCCAAGAAAATAAGCTAATATGGTAGCCAATAACTCCATAGCCAAAGGGGAAACACAACAGGGGTGTAAACAACAGGTTTTAACTTGGTAACGCTGGAAAGCAGAGGCTACAGAGCGTTAATGATAGGAATAATGCACTATATATGAGCATAAGCATCATTATAACTCACTGAAACACTCTCAGGGGGAGCGTTACTCAAGGTAAAGTTGTACAAATGGCTAGGGATGGTCTATTCTGGACTCTGTGAGCTACTAAGATGATTACATAGCATGTAAACTGATCAGAAGGGGATGTGAGAAGAGGGAAAGAGCCAAAGTCTTAGAAATTAGCTGTAAAGTTACAAATATATTGCACACATGTTCATACTAATGTGTTATTGACAAAGCAAGATATTGAAGGATTATCTCCTTGTGGACAACAGATCCTATGGAGAGCGCTTAGCGGCGTGGCAAAAGTCCTTCCTCACTGGCTCCAAATTTAGATCCTGCAACCAAACAAAGCAAATGCTTAATATTCACAGTGGTATCACTTTGTAGAAATTAAACAAGTATATAATCGACATTAAACTATGCAAATATGAGCCATTTATATCATGCTTCATAGACAAATGAACAACAAATGTGACACTGAAACATCAAATGGAAAAAACAGATACAGTTCTATTGATTTATAAGGAGGAGGATTACAACCGTTGGTTATACCAAGCCCTCCTCAGTCTTCCAATTCCTCTCTCTCTTTCTCTATCTCTGAGTGTGATTATGCTTGGGCTAAGAGTTCTCAATGATCCTTTCCAATCCTCAAGCCTCACACCCAACAATGAAATTCTGCTCTACATACGATCAAACCTTCGAATTTTGACCAAGAGCCCAAACCTCCAATTTATAGGAAATGGAGAGGAAAACCTTTCCAATCCTTTCAATCAGTTCGAATTGGGAAAGATCTTTATGTTTCCTTGCATTTCCTTGCTTTTTCCCTCTATAAATGTTCATTTGTGTTTGGAAATGTCTAATAAAAGGTTTATACCATAAGTTGTTGCTTTTGAATTGACTCATTCTGAGAAAAAGCAGGAAATGCCAGTCATTTTTCGCAGGATATTTCCCTTTTCACATGAAAACACGAATAACACTTCCCTTTAGACAAGACATAATGTTAACCTAGGTACTAGAGCTCCCTTTGCATGGTTGGGATGCGTTATAACTCGGTCTAACTGTCTCTAGGGTGTGTTACCTTGGAAAAATGGGTCTTTGTCTGGGTCATTTTATTTCATCCATGTTTCCTTCTCCTTTGAGCTAATGAGGAGGTCATTTTCCTTGTATCACAAAGCCACCAACTTCTGTTTTTTTCTCATCCAATATATCGAAGTAGAACCCAAGGTGAAGCAACATCCATATGTGCTCTTGCAATCCACCACATTGCCAACCCAATCAACATCACTATATCCATGGAGTCTCAAACTCCCGAGAGTGTATCTCAGCCCATGGTTGATTGTGCCCCGAAGATATCTCAATAGATTCTTGGCACCAATCCAATGAACGTGATGAGGATCGACCATACATTGAATCAAAGTATTGACTGTAAAACATACGTCCGAGTAGGAGTTCACTAAGAACATCAAGACCCCTACGAGTTTTCGATACTCGGTTGGATTTCTTGGCTCAGTGTAGGGACCATCCCTATGCTTTACCTTTTTTTTTTTTGAATAATACAGTAAACTAGGAATAAAACCATAAGCATACAACATTGGAAACTTAGAAATATTAATCACTTATATCAAACATCTATAAATTTAACTACATTGCACATACATATATTTTACATGTTAATTATAGGCACAATGGGGTCATAAAAAAAATACATTATAAATAACATAGGTACCATTCACCCGGAGACAAGATTCAATCTTGACTTGCCACTACTAGCACTTCCTTGTTGTCATATGCCTCCAAGTGTGAATGTTGACGTGCTTAATCCGAATGTAGTGACTCACCGGTTGGCCTCCCAACCTACTCCTTGGGTACTCTCTTTCCCTGCGGACCCCCGAGCTGCAATGGGGCTGTACAATGAAGGAAATGTGCTAGCTAATAGAGGTGAGCACTCCTTGGCTCACTAGTCCCCTCTCTATAGTTCTCTACCTCACCAAACTCAACTATAGCTTGTAGCCACTCACAATGAAATAATCTCCTCCATCCAACAATAGGGTAAGCAAAAGTCCCTTCTCCCATGGCTTCCCCCTTATTTTATAAGAGGCTTCATAGTTGACACTTGGATTATCATGCATAATTAATTATTTTTATTAATCCAAAAGTTTGATTATTCACTCACCCATGTGTCACCCTCTCACCCAGACTCACTAAAATCATTTACTTAAATATTAATTTAAAATAGTATTTTCCTCACCCCAACAAGGCTTCCTATTTCTTCTCCTAGTTGTCTCTTTATCCCCCCTTTTCCTACTCCTTAATTTGTGTTTATTATTGAAGTTAACTTATGAGTCTTAGATTTGGTCCCCTAACTACCTCTTAATTTAACTCAATTTGTCTCTTAGATGGATATTCTTTTGTTGGCTCTTGCCACATGGAGTTTCTCTAAATTTCTCCAGTTTTAATTTATTAATATTATTTTAATTCACCACCCTCTTCTCTTAATGAAGTTTTTAACCATTTTATGATTAATTTTTATTCTTAACTCTATGTTCCTCTTTCCCTCTTTTGCCAAATTAAGTTACTTATGTACATTATCCACTTAATATTTTTCAACATGGAAAGGGGTAGAGTTCTCAGGGTAAAATATTTTATTTCTTCCTATTCTTCCCTTACCCTAAGTTTTATTCTTGATTAATTTCCTTGGTTCTAGCATCATTTACCACTTGACATGAATTAATAGGATTTTCATATCTTGATTATATTTATTAGTTTATTTTTACTGATGTCGAGGGTGTCAAGTTGGTCATTCCCTTCAAGAACTTCCCTTCGAAGTTCCAAGGGTGCCATGCCTAAAAATTTATTTGTGATGCCAAGGGTGCCAAGTTGGTCGCGTCCTTTAAGAACTTCTCTTAAAGTCCCAAGGGTGCCACACCATTTTCCCTTCAAGCATCCAGTGGATACGAGGGGAAAGTATATGCGTAATAATAGAGACCTCTATCATCTTGTATGTCACATGCTATTGTGAGACTAATGGTGTTGGGGATCAAGGAATCCTCCTGGATGCGCACCCCCCAGTAAAATCCTTGTGAGTGACCCAAATTTTGGACTTGCCCCCACAACATCATGATCTTCAAGGCGAAGGTGTTTCAACCTTTCCAGCCCAAGTCACGGCAGGAGTGCTAGTGGGTGAGATCAGGGACACTGTCCCACCCCTCCCATGCAGTGCCATCCAATTGTAAAACCCCATCACCAATGTGTGAGTCATTCAGCCAAGAAGATAGCCTGTGCCTACAACCACTAACCTCTAGAATTTGTAGCAAGATTCAAATTGAACTTTAAAATTTCAAATACAAAATATTAATTTCCATCAAACCAGATGTCACTGACTCCTCACATGCGAGTGCATCTGGTAGCTTCCTGTCATACTTGATAATCATCAGTAACATGGTCTCACAATGTTAGTCATTGTCATAACAAACTCATCAACATGACATAGTCATCCACATCGTTGTTTATTGTGAACTATAAGTAATGTAAGTAGCAAACATAAGGAACACATTCATCACAACAATCATCATCATAACATCAATAGAAAAATACATATCCATCAAAGCCACCATCATCCTAACACTGACTACGAAATAAACACATCCACTAATAGTAGAGTCAAGTGTTTGGATCCTCAACCTGAGGTCCTCAAATAATAATTTGTGATCCTTAAGGCTAAATCAATGTTAATGTCATATCAAGGTAAAAAATCTAGAGTGGGGCATTACATATACCCCCCCTTAAATTAAACTTTGACCTGAAGATTCAAAACAAGGAACTGATGGCATGTACCACTATATCGTCCATAGAAATTGAATTGGGACTATGTTCCTCTACTTTAATTATAAATCATCTAACTAAATGATAATGAGTTTACAATTATAAAATATAGTCATCTTGTGAAAAACTTCCCTTATCGACTCAAGTAGTACCAATAGAAGGGTCTAATATAATTTGTCTGAATAAGTATATGAAAATGATCAAGTTGTCTCTCTCACCCTTCTATCATTCTATAGAATGCATCCACATTTATTTCATTGCATTTAACCTGCATTTGGCTTGCGGCATACACAAGGTCACTTGTTAATATGTATCAATGACTCAATCATGTTTGTTATTGTCATACCCATATCAATATACCTTAATGTGCACACATACACACTTATATATTACCACAATAAGCTACGTATTACCCACAACTCATCCATGATTGAACTCATCCTAATACTAATGCTACAACAAAATTTAATTTAGATGAGGTCTATCCATAATGATACTTAATACACGTGTGTATATCTCTGGACTATTTTTTTGTTTGTTTTAACTATATTAATTTATAGAGAGAGTTATTTGATTTTATCTAAGTCGTGAATTTCATTGCAATATATTCCTCTCACTACTTTCACTGTGGGAGAGAGAGAGGTTTTAAAATTTATGTCCATTACTTAGAAAGGTGTCATGAGAGAGATATAAATTACAAACTCTTAAGATATTTGTTGAATTATATTTTACTAAAATGTCATGACTTAATATCCATATTATGTAATACATTGTATAAATACTCAATTATATTTGAATAAAATAAACATAGATTATTATTAAAATAAGAAGAGTACAACATGCTCATTTAAACACCCCATTAGGATTCAATATAATAATACAAGAAGAAAGGTTCACATAGCTTAAACTATAATAATGTTAAATGTACTATATTATTTTAAATCCACACAAAAAAATTGGCAATATAATTTAATGACAAATAAACTAATCAATTGGTTAGACTATGAAATAAATATTCCTCAACCTATTATTCATATATGCAACTCATTCTACAATACTTTCCTCCCCCAATTAATGCAACAAAGTTTATGCCATAGAAGAATAAGTGAGTTCCACTAGTGTTCAAAATATTTTTATGATATGAAATTCTATTTTATAGAATTGATAAATGGAGTTGACTATTTGGTGAGTCAAAGCAGAGAAATTTAAAATTTTGTAGAGTTCCTTGGGTTAAAACATTTAGTGGTTTTTGCCTTTAGAATTGTTAATACTACTTACCTCAATGAAACGTTGAGATATATGGGCAACTGAAGCCTACTAAGGTAATTTAATTTTTATAGTTGAACAATAATTAAACAACACTTCATTACAATATCCCTTATATGCACTAAGTTAATTATTTATGATACTCATTATGTGCTAGTTAACTAGTATTTTTTTTTTCACTAAGTGTGTAGAGCCTTATAAGTTACACTTTATTGTGATATTGGTTTAGATATAAATGTGAAACTGCTTTTGATTGTATAGTTAAAGCTTTTCCTCATAAATATATTGACTCAAATGAAATCATTCAATCATATAGCATGCACACATTGCTAATGATATTTAAAATTTCAAAATGTTAACTATATACTTATTATATGGAATTTAATTATTCATCATTGTTTATATATATATATATATATATAATCTTTTCACACTATGTTATTTATTTAACTCAATTAGTTATATGACACCTACTTAAACTTAGGAAAATAATATACATGCAATACACATGCCCTAATTATTACCCAAATATGTAAGGATTAATGAGACATTCCCATATTGTAGACAATATAATATGTTTATTTTTTTCATGTAGTATGGAGTTATTTAAATATTAATAGCTTGTACATTTAATCCCTTTTTTTTCAAACTTCTCTTATAAGCATTTCTATTAATTTGTTGTATATAAGTAGGTATGAACAACTCATTTCTATACAATATATACATAAATGTGCTAACATATATATACCCATCTTTAGATTTTATACTACCCATAAGTTAAATATAATATAATTGAAATATGTAATAACTAAAGTTGTTAGTCATGTGATAAAATCAAAATTTGGAAACTCACAAAGTTAATGTAAATGTCTTGATTATTCCTAGATCCAATTTCAAGGTCTTCTCGCTTAGTGTGTTTTTTTTCGCGCTATTATAGTCTTAATAACACCCTAATATTTTATCATATCTTATTTAGGGGATGCAATTATTGCATTATCAATACATGCAAATTTCTTATCCAAATCTACATATTTCCTTCTACTAAATTTTGTCTACTTGCATAAATTTTTAGTAGGCCATGGTAATTCAACATTTTTACCCTATTACTTCTACCTACATTTATACATTTTTACTCTTACCTAAATTTAAACAAAATTTCACCATAAATTATGGTGAATAATAGCTTTTAGTAAAAATATTATTACCATCTTATTTACTTGAATGCGTGGTTAATATATAATCTCTAATTCTTGTTATATATATACATAGCAGCGTTAAATGCCTAAATGATATAGGAAGAAACATGACATTCAACTATACATAAATGTCTAATGATACAAGGCAAGAGGCAATGCTATTTTTACTAATTAAATTAATTATTTAATGTATGCAAGCATCTTATCTAGCTCCACAATTAATTATTAATTTCATATTTTTGCTAACTTTCACCCAACTCTTAACAACAAGAAGTTTGATGGATTATTATTATTATTATTATTAAATGAATAATTTACACATAGATTAAAACTTGATAGAATAAATTGACTTGTAAATAAAATATTATTCTCCTTATGAAATGCTAATGAATTGTAGTTTGACTTATATCAACACACTTTTTATTTATTTATTTTAATCAAACCTTGTAACAATTAAACTACCAAATGAATTGTTAACCAGTCAGCTGAAAAGGCTAGCCTGAGTTATTTATACAATTGAAGTGTGCTATTACTTCCATTGACCATATATCTAGATTGAAACTCAAAATTTTTACAAAAATGCAACACAATTGAATTGAAGTGTGCTATTATTTTCATTAGCCATATTTCTAGATTGCACCTCAAAATTTTTACAAGAATACACAAATACAATGATGTTTCAAGGATAAAAGACAACGAGTTAATTGGTTTTAACTAGAATTGGCTGTAAATTGATAAGTGAACTACCATATGAATAATTGATACGATCATCAAGAACCTTGATTTACCAATTTACCCTATCTAATGGTTTAACCAAATCATATTCACTAGGAGACGAATTAAATTTAAATTAAATTTTTTTTTTTTACATAATTTGAGTATCATAGTACATCAAGTATTGGGTTTGAACTAAAATTTCTTAAACAAAAAGGCTCCTCAAATCCATTTATGTAGTTTTCATTTAATTTACTCCATTTGGTATTTATTGTGAAATCAAGTTTTTTCACGTCCACATAACCATCAAAATTGTCTATTAAAACATGATTATAAGCTTATGAAGAATTTTAAAACATGATTTTAAGCTTATGAAGAATTTTGCTTTGTAAGTTTATGAAGAATTTTAATTATTTTTATGCCTTGTCAAAAAATTAAATTTGGAAAATTATTAATGTTCCTTCCATGTTAACAATCTAGTTAAAGTAAACTTCTGATTATCCTATGGAGGTGTAAGTCCATTGCCCATTATCTTAATGGTATGAGTAGTTCATGATCAGGTATGAGTAGTTCATGATCAGGCTTGTTAACATGAATATGAACAACATCAAAATAAATCCGGGATAGTCATCCAAAATAAACACAAAAGTCACAACCTTCCATCAGGCTGAAAGATGTTATGACAAACGTAATTAGAGATCAAATGTTCCATCGATTCCCAAGTTTCCATGCACAAGCATGAGTTCAACCTTCCATTGCCGGCCATAAAGATTCTATGGATCAAATCTGAATCTCTCGTTTGACTTACCCACTTCATATCATTCATTTTCATGAGTGGTTAAGGTAAACACACTTGTAACAAATAGGAGGAAAACTTATTATTTATTATTCTCAATTTACATATGTCCAGATTTTAATGATTTGATTATACAAAACGTTAAGATGCTGGTTGATTTGGTATGTAAATTTTTCTTTTATCGGCCCAGAACAATGATATTCTGAGAATGATAAGCGGTTTAGCACAACGGTTCTTCGATTCACAGTTTTAGGTATGCACAAGGTGATTTTGTGATACAGTAGCCTGAGAATCAGTACCATGTTGCAATATATTCTACAATGAATTGAGGAAGACCACAATGACACCCACCATATTATATTATATAAGAAGATTCCTTATATCCGAACGGTTTCATGTTGCACTGCGGTAGATTATTTTGTTGTTGTAAATCATATAAAGTCGGAGTACCAAAAGGCATGCTTCCTTGATCTTATAATAAAATTCTCTGACACGTTTAAGGAATTCCGAAGCGTTTAATGCATGTTTAGAGAAGCACGTAACTACATTGCAACTTATCTAGGGTGGTTGCTTCCTTGTGATTTCCTTTGGCCTATAGTGTTCACAATACTTAAGATAATAAATTTCAACATAACCCGTTCACAATACTTGAGGATAATCAACTTCAACATAACAAATCAATAATTAGTGAGAGTTAAACAGTGAATGTATAACCATTTCCAAATTTTGTCAATAACCAGTTAGTATAATTCAGTCAAAAAGTGAGAGTTTTCCTTATAAAAACACCTTTAAGCCTCAGAATAACACGTCGGAAATAATAGTGGATAGTTTGAAATAATAGTGCCTTTGACTTAATGAGTTTTCTCTGGTACATGCTCAGTAAAGTTTATTGTCGTCATTTTTTTTTACAATCTTAAATTTGCTAATTTTGATAATAGTGAGTTAATTCAAGAACATAGATATTTTAGTGTTGCACCATCTTGATTTTAAGAATTAGATTGTTTTAATAGATTTGAAATGCATTTGAGAAAAAGAATGAAAAAAAAATAACAACATTTAAGTTAAGTTTTCACCTCCAATATTTTATTAAAACATAAGTTACTAAATGTTATTGACTAGTTGAAACGTGGCAATGCCTCTACGCTATAATCGATTTGCTATCTGATTTAGCTTTCAACTACGGAATTAGTAAGTCAACAAATTTTAATAACTGCAAGATTTTATTATTATTATTATTATCCAAATCATATTTATTTTACTTCAATTCTTGATCCATTCAATCTTCTATCTAATTTAGCTTTCAACTACCAAATCAGTAAGTCAACAAATTTTAATAATTACTAGATTTTTTTATTATTATTATCAAAATCATATTTGTTTTACTTTAGTTCTTGATCCATTCAATTGATTGCTGATCAACAAGTTCCAATATTCCATGCAATTTATAACAGAATGATTAAATTCCTTGATATTCCTACACTTATTCCTAATTATCTCTGGCACTTATGGAAATAGGTTACGCCTTAAGTCTTCCCTTCACCTCCCATGCATTAATTTGTGTTCAGTGGCATAAATAGGGGCGTCGGATTGTTGTAACCATTGAATGTACTAAAAAATTGTAAATATATACCACTATGTATTTTACCCTATGGTTTTGCAATTGATTGTTAGAGTTTTCTTGTTAGAAGGCAGATGGTTAAGACCTTGGAAGACTTACATAGTTACAAACTTTTACCAAGATTTTCATTGTTTGAATTTGAATGCATTTATGCGAGGTGAGGCCAGGTTGGGAATTCTGTCCTCATGTCCTTATCATAGGATTTTCCGCATAGAGAGCAGTGGCATTGGCATGGGAATTTGCGGAGGTGTGTGTTCTTGTGACAAGAATGAAAAACATAGTGTGTGCAGGTGATCCCATTATAGACTGGGCATTGTGAGATTTCTAAAGTCATTTTTTATTTTCGCCATTGACAAATAGGGAGTGCACACATAAATATATGATACAAAATAAAATGGAGTAATAAAGCCAAAGAACTTATATATATGGTGAGAAACGCATAACATAGGTTCTTGTTACAATTTTTTTTTTTTTTTTTTTTTTTTTTTAAACCAGAGCGCATGCATATATATATTTTAATTTTTAAGGGGGATTTTTTTTTCTCGAGCAAATTTGTATAAATTCGTTGCTTGAGTTGTTCAAAACAATGATATTTTGGTCTTTTCTTACTTCAAAATTTACAACAATTGCTCATTACTAGACCCTGATGAATGTAGAGAGCTTAGTGCAAGTCAATAGAAATCTCATGGAAAGGAAAATATCGCCATTGTCTGAAAGCATAAAATGTACAGGAGAAGACAAGGAAAATTTATATTGAAGGAATTATTCTCCATGGTGTCACTAGGAAAATCTGATCTCGTTATCATGAAATCTTTTATGTTTTTCGGATAGTGAAAAAAAAAACCCAGAAAATTGTGGTAAAATTTGACGGAGTGAAAAACTTATGAAACACTCTTGGTAAGAATGGTAAGAATGGACACAATGATAGATAATAGTAGTTATACATTAGGGAACATTTTGAACAATGA
>JAXQQM020082636.1:0-18289 GCA_034641835.2 Pinus albicaulis | reverse complement strand
CTTCCTTCTGCCCCATTACAAATAAATCTCTACTCGGCTAGCCAGTAGATTTGTCCGAAATTATTTTATATCATGTTGACAGGAAAATATGTCCGGCCAACAGTAGGGGATCTCCCCGGTAAAAAGTCCCAATTAGACTTTGAACCATTTGGAGTAGGGATCCCGTCCGGGGTGTGGGTCCGGCTACCACTTAAATGACTTCCTCTTCGGTCTCGAACAGCCTGATTGAATCTGCAAACATACACTCATTCACATGATACAGAATACATGACTGATGTAGCAACCGATAAATGACACTGTGCGTAGCAAGGTAATAAACAAAATGCATGCGCCCAGGAAATGTCGTTAGCAACACATCTATGGGGTAATGCATACAAGATAATCTGACCACCAAAGAAACAGTTCTTTAATGGTGAGAATATCCCTTAACTTTCCGAAAGATATAACGAAATGCTAATAAAACAGTTCATTAACATTCATCATAAGAGTAAATAGCATACTTGAGCATCATCAACACAATCACAGATAGTTATGGAGCATGAATGATACTATTGATAACACAGATTCATTAATCAAAAGATATTCTGAAACTATACGCAGAATACATGCAGTGTTGTCACAGCTAGACACATCATCCAATCAAAGGGGTTTTAACAAGTATTTGTATTATATGTCAAGAGTATGATCCTTCAATTACAATGCAATATTGCCTTTCAGTCCACAAAAGAGGAGCCTCGTACAATGTGCCCCACAGGGGTATTTATAGATTCAAAAGACGCACTTATGGCCTTCCGACGGTTCAGCTTCCCTGCGACCTTTGCCACACTTGCGACCTGCGACCTGAAAATTGCGACCTGCGACCTGGTCGCAAGTGCGACCTACGACTTGATCGCAGGTGCGACCTGCGACCCAGCGGTTGAACTATGGAGGTGGTCGCGTAATTGAAGTTTCTGGAATATCGACTTTCTTGCCCTTGAGGAAATCTCGCCAAGTCTAGTAATCTGCTATTATAGGAGCGACAAGAGGGATTTCCTCTTTTATTCGATGCATACATTCTAGGGCATTCGGCACTAGAGTCTCCTTCTTCTGTGAGATCAGCATTGAGAGGGAAGCAAGCTTGGTATAGATTTGCACTGGGGTGACAAGCAACCGATTCAGGTTCTCTTGTGATGCCTCGAATTCTGGTGCGGCAGCAGCTTGTCTTACGGGTTGCAGAAAAGACTGAATTTCCTGCTCTACCTGCTCCCAGTCTTTACTTTCATTTAGTGCCCTAATGATGGAATGTGATGAAGAGCATTCATGGAGTCAATACCACTGATTAGGTGATTGTATGCAGACATCACTTTGTCCAGATCTTTGGCCAGCTTGTCTTTGGATTGCATACTCATCCGAATTTGTACTTTGGCTTCTTGCGTATGACTCCAATCCTTCCTAGGCACATGTTCGGGAGCTTGCTGATACTGCGTTGTCCAGTTCATCATTTTGTCCAAAGCTGTCGAGGCTTCCCTGAGCTGTTCGTGTTTCTGCCTGGTTTCCTCTCGTGCCTCTGCCAAAGGGGCCACTGTTTGTTTCAGGGTGAGCATTTCCTGGTATACTTGCCTCATTGTCATCTCCAACACATCACACTCTTTCCTGACCGCCAGTGGGACCTCATTCACTTGGGCGGGCCTACCTTGGAGCTGCAGCATCTCATTTTCTAGCCTCGATTTTTCTTGCTCTGCCGCCTTTAGCCTGTTCTGTAAAGAAATAATTTCCCTACTCATCCTAGTGACATTTTCCTCTGTGGCTGCGGAAAAAGCGGTGCCTGCTGACGCTATCATAACAGGATTAGTCCTTGTGTCTGGGACTATGTCCTTTCCAGTGGCGACCGTAGAGATGGCGGGATGGCCTTGCGCTAAGGATTTCCTTTTCTCTTGCCGTATCTTGAAAGAGAATTGGTCAAATGTCAATCTGGTCAAGTCGAAGACTTCTTCTTCTTGCTCCCCGGGAAAGTCATCAACATTGAGGGTACTTTTTGTGCCACCTGCAGGGATATCCAGGGGAGATAGGTCAATGTCATCTATTAGCTCGTCTTCTTCATCCTGCGTTTGATCCTTTTCTTTCTCCTTTTGCCGGCGTTCTGCTTCTGCCTTGTCGTGTTCTTCTTTCTTCCTGCGTTCTGCCTCTGCCTCTGCTTCCTTTTCAGCTTTTCTCTTTCGCTCTGCCGCGGCGGCTTGTTCTGCCTTTCTCTGGCGATCGACTTTGTCGAGTTCTTCCTTCAGTGCCTTTTCTTCCGCCGCCTGTGCCTCCTTTTCCTGTCTTTCCTTTTCCTCCTCCTTTTTCTTTTTTCGCTCTGTCCTGGCGTCTTTCTTACGTTTCTCTTCATCCTCTTTCATTTTATTTTCCTCTTCCTTCTTGGCTTGGGCTTCCGCTTCCCCTTGCTGATCTGCGCTGTCAAGCCCCGTACCGGTCTGTGTTCTCTTATCTTTGGAGGAAGAAGAACCTCCAAGATTCTGGCTTCTATCTCCTAAGTTCTGGTGATCTTCTTCCTCTCGGTCAGAGTCGATCCCTGGAGCTATATGCCTGTCTGCATTGTACCAGTTTCTTTTTTCGTCCTCTGCCGGGCGCTCGACATGCTGATAACTCCATCTAAAATTGGCCCTTTTACAGTGCTCAGGAACTATCCTGACTGGGTCATAAGTTCGGCAATCCAAATTTCTGAAGTGATAGCTTTTTACCTCTTCCCCTTCACGCCCTACTTCTCTGAAGTCCCTGACTGTATAAGCACCGATGGTGAGAGGTAGAGCGGGCCAAGGTTTCTTCTTCCCTTTGGAAAGGACGTTAGAGAAGCCCGAGGTCATCTGGAAACATACCTCCTGCATGAGCACCTTATCGGTAATAAACTTAGGCAGGGCATGTGGTGCTTTAAATGAGCCAAATACTCGGATGATTGTGAATTCAGTGAATGGGAACCAGTGTGCCACCTGACCTAGTGTCTCCATTGCTCGCCAAGACATGCAGGGGGTGTCTTGACCAAATAGTTTCCCATAAAGGGCGGGAATGAAGATATGAGAGATTTGCTCGATGTCTGACTTGTACCTGGATTCCCAGAATACCTTGGTCTGCAAATGTATGGCCTGGGTCTGTTCGGGGTCCCAGTTATGTGGCCATCCCTCAACATGCAGCTGGGCACAGACAGCATCTAATAGATACGAAGCCATATAGAACTCTGATGGCGCTCCCTCATCTGGGGCTAAAGCTGAAGCCAAATTTGTGTGCATGGAACCCATTATAATACCAGCCCAATTGAACCGAGTGCCGTGTACTGTTACGTGTTCCATAATGGTTGCCCATGTTCCGTTGAAAGTGGTGGCGTCCGAACGTCCGTATATTCTGCACAGCATAGTGGCCACTAACTTATACACCTTCCTCAGACTGGCCACCGGGTACTCCTGGTCCTTTTTGATCTTAAATTTATCTGGTTCTGCCCACCATTTTCTGATTGTATCAACCATCGGCACTTCATTTGCAGAAAACCATCTTGGGGTGAAGTTCACCTCTGGTTTGGGTAGCGAGTAGTAGACCTGTGCTTTTGAACTCTCCAATGTTGCGAAAGCTTTTCCTGCACTATCTCGGATTGCGAAGTTCTTCGGATCCGTATTCTGTATGATCCAGTCCAACATCTCTGGGCACGGAAAGATGGCGGGATGTGATCCTGCTAGGTGCAATTTGGACTTCTTGACTTTGAGGTATACTTCACGGTCCGGGAGATCTTCTGGGAACTCCTCTTCTGGTATGGCGAACTCGCGGTATACTTCATACCACCTAAGGTTATCCTCCTTTGCGAAGGTGCAAAGGGTGTCTCTGTATATCGGCGGCAGAGATGTTTGTATGTCTGTGTCTGATTCTTCCTCCACCACCTGCTTGCTTCTCCTTCGGGATACTCGGGGTGCCATATTGCTAGAGTCGGAGAGGACCGGTACTATGTCTGCTCTAAATTCACCTGCTGCATTCAAGACAGAATCCCAGGATGAGAAAGACATGATAACAGCTAAAATAAAGTCCACACATACAAAGTTTAATTAACTATTCTCTGGGAGTCGCTGGGTTGCTAATCCACAAAAGGGACTCCCATGCGACTAACGACCTTGCGAGCCCCAGTCGCGGTGCTGGTCGCCAACAGGGGTTGCGACACGACCTGCGACATTCGCTAGGTGTAGATACACTTGGCCTAATGGGGGTACCCTTGTATGTGCTGTGTTGGAACTAGACTTCCCCCTCTGAGCATCACAGCGGCAAGTCATCGACAACAGGCGTACAGCCATGAGGAATTAAGAACCAGAATCTGGGTACCCCGAGTTTGTAGAACAAAACAAAATAAAATCAAGCCAAAACCTATCTGTTCCTGGAAACCAAGTAAATAAGACACGGGGAGATTCAATGTAGAAAAGAAGGCTGTGAAAGGAAACATAGGGAGGAAAAGGCAACTTACCCGGAAGAAAACGCGCCAGTCGACCTGTCAGAGTAATTCCACGGTTTTCGCTGAGAGCTACAAATGCGACCTAGCGACCCGTCCTTATATAAAAAGGTCGCACGTGCGAATACTTAATGAGGTCGCAAGTTGTAATTTTGCGACCTCGCGACCTTAAGGTCGCTGGGTCGCAAAGGTCACTGAGTCTAAAAAACTTCATTTTGCGACTTTGCGACCTTGCGACCTTAAGGTCGCTGGGTCGTAAGGTCGCAAATTGATTGACTTCCGACTCTTGCGACCTGGCGACCTATGCGACCTTAGGGTCGCAGAGTCGCATAGGTCGCATGGGTCGCAAATCATGAATCCGTGACTTAGCGACTTGCTCTCTAAAAAACTTTACTTGGCCCTTTTCCTTCCTTAGTTTCAAAGGGGGCTCCAAAAATTTTGAAGTGTGTGTTATGATTTTATGTATTTTTGGAGGGTGTTGTATGAGCTACAACATATCATTATGAGATGAGCGGGCTCATCTCATAACGAACTTATACGTAAAAGATTTGATATGTTCCACGGATCGATTGACGCCTACCAATCCTATTCCGCTTGACAATTCGTATGAAACTTTCAAATGAATTAATCGAAAGACAAACAAACGAATTATATTTAATTCATCAAATGTTCACTATCTCCGTTGGTAGATGAGCCTTGAAATTTGTATATTTGTTCCATAACCCCGCACTGCATAATAATATAACAAAGAACTTGATTGTCTCCTAACCATGCATGTAAGATTACAAAACTTTCCAAATTGGAAAGCCCTATCCTTTCTAATACTAGAAGGAAGGATACAAGTTAAAATAGATTCATCGAATCTGAATATGTGACAAGCGGATAGGGTCGAACTTGTTGACACAGTCGCAACCTTGATCATTTGAAACAACAACCCTCCGATCAAATACCCCTGCCCGCAGTTGTTCAGATGGACAAGATCTTAGTATCAAGATAAAACATAAAATAAATCTCAAGATAGATCTCTATAAATTCAATTTACACCGAACCATGTTAATGGCTATGGCCCGTTCGTTACAACTCGAATAACGTGGGATCTACCAAACCAATCTACAAAACTGTGTTACCAAAGTATAATAGGAAAAACAATAATTATCACCCGTGGGTTAATGGACAAAGGATTGATACGAAAGAAGAAATATTCTTCTTTCACATTCAAAAGAACGGAGGGAAGATGGGATCGAGATATTTCTCCAGGAGAAATACGAAATACTTCATCTCTATCACATATTTGATAGAGGTCCACGACCGAACAACTTGTTTGAGAGTTGGGAGTTAGTCATCGATCTTTCTTTGTGGGAAACATGAGCCCTTTATCAGACTTGAACCGATGACTTACGCCTTACCATGGTGTTACTCTACCGGCGAGTTAAAGGGGGCCCCCTCATCATTTATATTATGCATCATATAAAATGAGTCTACTATGGTAGAAGGATAGCTATCTTGGAAACTACGAGCTGAAGTGATACGAAGACTACCCATTGGTGTAGGTTCGATTAGGAACCTATAATGAGTCTACTATGGTAAAAGAATGACTATAATGGAAACTTCGAGTTTCGAGTGATACGAAGACTACCCATTGGTGTAGGTTCGATTAGGAACCTATAATGAGTCTACTATGGTAAAAAAATGACTATCTTGGAAACTACGGGTGGGAAGCCTACCCATTGGTATAGGTTCGATTAGGAACCTATAATGAGTCTACTATGGTAAAAAAAATGACTATCTTCGGAAAGCTACGAGTGGAAAGCCTACCCATTGGTATAGGTTCGATTAGGAACCTATAATGAGTCTACTATGGTAAAAGGATGACTATCTCGGAAACTACGGTCGGAAGCCTACCCATTGGCGTAGGTTCGATTAGAAACCTACGCATTTATTCAGCTGGTTAGAGAGGGAGAGATGATTCAATTTTTGATAGCTTTTTTTTATTGTCTTTACAACAATTATTCTAATTTTCTATTTTTGTCGCGAAAAGCTTAATAAAAGCTGGTTAAAAGATGGGCTATGGAGAGAATGAGGCTACATTGGTTCAATTTTTTGATAGCTTTTTTTCTTGCCTTTACTGACAAGTATTCGTTGCTCTTCATGGTGCTTTCGGTCTAATAGGTTTCATGTTAGGTCAATTTGAACTTGCTCGTCTGCTACAATTGCGACCTTATAATGCAATTGCATTCTCTACTCCAATTGATGTCTTTGTTTACGTATTTTTGATCTATCCATTGGGCGATCCAGATTGGTTTTTCGCACCTAGTTTTGGTGTAGTAGCTATTTTCCGTTTTATTCTCTTCTTTCAAGGTTTTCATAATTGGACCTTGAATCCATTTCATATGATGGGAGTTGCTTTGAGTATTGGGTGTTGCTCTACTATGTGCTATTCATGGTGCTACCATGGAAAATACTTTATTTGAAGATGGTGATGGTGCAAATACGTTCAGTGCCTTTAATCCGACTCAAGTCGAAGAGACTTATTCCATGGTCACCGCTAACCACTTCGGTCCCCGAATTTTTTGGAGTTTCTTTTCCAATAAACGTTGGTTACATTTCTTCATGTTATTTGTGCCGTGGACCGATTCATGGATGAGTGCCATTGGAGTAGTTGGTCTAGCTCTAAACTTACGTGCCTATGATTTTGTTTCCCGGAGATCCAGTGCGCGAAGATCCCTGAATCCGAGACTTTCTACACAAAAAAATATTCTCTGAATGAAGGTATTCGTGCTTGGATGGCGGCTCAAGATCGGCCTCATGAAAACCTAAGGGATCCTTACCTTTATGCAAGGATATATGGAAAAAGGTTGCCCTTTACCTTTTGGTTATACAATCTTTAGTACGTAGAATAGATTGTAGCTTGTCAAGGTATTTTCATAAGTCCCATTCGAGGTCAAGAGAGGGACATAAATGAAGTTGTTGTATGAACACAAATGCTTTGATTGACGTCGTGTATGCTAGCAGACAATGTATATATAAATAGGAGATGCATTGCCACATGCAATCAGGATATTGGAGTTGGACTTGCCAATCAATTAAGAAACCTTCGACCATGACCAATATATATACGAACCCCCTTTACTTGCAAGAGTATATCTTAGATTTGTCAATTATGTTATGGTCGGAGTACTACTCACAGTCACTTGATTGAATTAGGAGAAGCGATAGGTATTATTAGCGGGCCAATCCATTGGGAAACCGGGAACTCAACTAACACTAAGGACTTTTCATATCGGGGGGTATTTACTCGGTGATATTGCAGAACATATACGAGCCCCTTTCAATGGAAAGATTGAATTCAATGAGAATTTGGTTTATCACACACGTACACGTAATGGACATCCTGATTATCTATGTCATAATAACTTATCCATTACTATTGATGGTCGAATCAAGTCTGAACTTAACCATTCCACCACAAAGTTTTCTTTTGGTTCAGAATGATCAATATGTGGAATCGGAACAAATTATTTCCGAGGTTCGTGCTAGAACATCTTCCTTCAAGGAAAAAGTTCGCAAAAATATATATTCTTTAATTTCACCCGTCTCAGCCTGAGCCTTATAAATTGCTTCCGCACAAAAGACAAAACGGTCTCTCCAGCGCATGAATGTTTGGGAATTTACGTTCTCATCATCCTTGGTAAAATCGAGTCCACCACGGAGACATTCGTAAACTGCTCTACCATATTTTTTGGCTAATAGACCCAATTTTGGTTTGATAGTACATCCCAATAAAGGACGACCATATTTGTTCAATTTATCTCTTTCAACTTGGATACCATGAGGTGGACCCCGAAAAGTTTTGGAATAAGCGGGGGAATCCGCAAATCTTCCAAACGTAGAGCCCGTAGGGGCCTTGAATCCAAATACATTACCTACAATGGAAGTGAACAGGGTTAGTAACAGGGACCTTCTTCGAAAAAGGTCTAAGGGGTAAGCTACATAGGCAATAAATTGATTCTCCTCTCCGAGAACGGGCTCGATGTCATAGCATCGCCCCTTGTAACGATTGAGACTAGTAATTCCATTGGTCCAAACATTGGTCCATGTACCCTAGGTGGAAGATTCGACGAGCTCTTCGTTGCACCCGCTTCTCGGGTGGCACCCCAGGGTTGAGGTGTTACTCGAATCGTCGCCAAGATATCGTATCTTTGGTCCGATATTCAGAGTATAATAAGTTAATATGTAATCTTTAACACCTGACTTTAGTCTCTTTTTTTGGTGACATAAGTCCCTCCTTTATTAATAATGATTTCTCGCAAGGACGAGGTCGCGTCGACATGGATCGAACGTAAACAATAGATTTTGGCAAATCTACTACAAAAAGTCGTCCGTTATTGGGCAATAATATTTGATAGATACACTCTCATTGTATAATGTTCTTTATGTATGACACAACCCAATCTTTTCTCTTGAATTTCTTCCTCCGTGGATTGACCCGAGCGCCTTTCAGTGGTTAAACTAGTTCATGAATGAAATTAAGGAACCGAACTGACCTTTGACCATAATGATGCGAATTCTCCATATTAAAATACATATACGAGATGTGCGTATGAAGAGATAATGATAAATGAGAGAAAGGTCATGAATAGGGTTCAAGTTTCATATTTCCGCAGTTATCTCGGACATAATGTTGAAGTATTTTCAGTTTTAGTTATGGAGAAATTGGTTCTAGTTATAGATAAATCGAAGACTTCCTCATGAACCTTATTCATATCCATCTACCTACTTCATATTCTAAATATGGATGAATTTCAACTTTTCAATAAAGTAGGATATTACCAAGGTGGTCACTTCCATTTCTTATTGACTGATCTGATCAACTCGATATGGAACATTTTTTTGATGATATTGGCAAAATAATATTTACGTTATATATTCTTCATGGAAATTCTTTCCATTTTTTTTATGATATGAGAACCAATCCTCTTGTTCTTGGGGGTTTCCGCACTTGTAGAAAAAAAATGTGGGATATATTGCTCAAATCATTGGCCCGATCTTGGATGTCTCTTTTTCTCCGAGGTTGTATGCCTAATATTTACAATTCATTGAAAGTTCGAGGTCAAGGTACTGACCGGTCGGGGAAATTCGGAGTTACTTGTGAGGTACAACAATTATTAGGAAATCATAAGGTTAGAGTCTGTAGCTATGAGTGCTACGAGATGGGTTGACGAGAGGAATGACAGTGATTGACACGGGAGCTCCTCTAAGTGTTCCAGTTGGGGAGCTACTCTCGGACAAATTTTCAATGTTCTTGGAGAACCTGTCGATAATTTGGGTCCTGTAGATGCTCGCATAACATCTCCTATTCATATACTTGCTCTCGCCTTTACAAAGTTGGACACAAAATTATCCATCTTCGAAACAGGCATTAAAGTAGTAGATCTTTTGGCTCCCTCATGTCGTGGGGGAAAAATCGGTTTATTTGGAGGAGCTGGAGTGGGTAAAACAATACTTATTATGGAGTTGATCAATAACATTGCTAAGGCTCATGGAGGGGTATCTGTATTTGGAGGATTAGGAGAGCGTACCTGTGAAGGGAATGATCTTTACATGGAAATGAAAGAGTCAGGAGTAATTGATGAACAAAAAATCTCAGAATCAAAAGTGGCTCTGGTCTATGGTCAGATGAATGAACCACCGGGAGCTCGTATGAGAGTCGGTTTAATCGATCTAACCATGGCCGAATATTTCCGAGATGTCTCCCCGCGTAGCTATTTCTCTCTCTTTAAATGTTCCAGAACCCAGAGACAAAGAGGTAATGAGGATGAGCGAGAGAAGTAATGAGGAATAATATCTTTCCGGGATTGAATCTCAAAATTGAATGTACCCAGTGATCTCAATAAAGTTGGTTTTTTAGCTATGGGCCTAGAAAGAAAAAGATTTGGATAGAGTTATTCTAAGATTTCCCCCCTCAAGATCGGACGTGAAATTTTCCTCTCATCCCTAGCTCAAGTAACTATAAAAAAAAGATTAAAAAAAACTCTTTTTCGCTCTGAAGAGAGATCGCTACTCTCTTCTCAAGTTCCAAGTGAAATTGAGTATTCCTTTATGTTATGATTCTACAACATAGATATGGAATTATTGAGCAGTCTCCTCCCTTTCGAACAATACTTTTCTTCTTGAAAGACCTTCAATTAGGGATTTACTTGTCTTTATCTCGTTCCATTTGATCCTTTAGGTTCCTGCTTGCTTTTCTTTACTTCGATGGTTACAATACTATTGATCGAAGCATATGTGCAATGAATAGACTCCTATAGCCATATCTTCGGTTCCGAATACCTCTATTCAGGGCTAACCCAAATAAAAGAGAAGAGAATGACTTTCAAATTCCATTGTCTGAAAGAAGTGTTTTCACAAAGTTCAATTAGCAATTTGATATAGAATATCTAAACCCTGGACTAATTCCTCTTTCTCAACATCTTGAAAAGATGCTTATAATTCTGAGCTTCATGCTACTCCTCCGTAGGGGGCATGTCGAGCTAAAGGCATCCCAATGAGATTGAATAGGATGACGGGTTCTCGATTACGGATCCGTATGATCGGAACTTGTGATCAAGTCACACATCGCAATATCTTTCTGGACCTTCTAATTCTTTCCGATTTTTAGCTAATAGATTCACAATATAACTGGGAAGGCATTTCAAATACCATACGTGAACCACCGGACATGCCAGTTTAATGTATCCCATTTTATATCTTTGAATTCAAGAATCAACGAATTCAACTCCACATTGTGTGCAAAATTTTGAGTCTATCTTCTCATTTCCGATCCCTGGAGAATTTCCACAAGCACAAACTCTACTTTTGAAAGGTCCAAAGATTCTTTCACAAAACGATCCATCTCTTTCTGCTTTATTAGTTTCATAATGTAGAGTATAAGGTTTAGTCACCTATCCAACTATCTCGCCATTAGGTAAAAAAATTTCGAACCAAGCACAAATATGTTCGGGAGAAGTTAATCCAATTCAAAGTTATTTATGTTTATTCTGTTCAATCATAAAAGATCTCAATTTATTGTGATCAAACTTCCTCTCTATCTATCTAAAAGTCTTTCTCAGATATAATAGCATGATTCAATTATAGAGCTAAAGGTCTTAATTCTCGAATGAGAAATCGGAAAGATTCTGGAGCAGTGTCAGGTTTAGGTATTGGCCCTCCAATGATAATGGCATACCGTCAGAGAAGCTCCCTTGACCAATAGGTTAGATCAAGAAAATGGCAGTAGAGGCTGCAACAGGAGCTGAGTATGCAACAGCAATCCAAGGACGCATACCTAGACGGAAGCTAAGCTCCCACTCACAACCCATATAGCAAGCTACACCAAGTAGGAAATGTAGAACGATTAGCTCGTAAGGACCCCTGTTGTATAGCCATTCATCGACGGAAGCTACTTCCCAAATTGGATAGAAGTGCAATCCGATAGCTGCATAGGTAGGAATAATAGCACCGGAGATAATATTGTTTCCATAAAGAAGAGAACCAGAAACAGGTTCACGAATACCATCAATATCTACTGGAGGAGTTGCGATGAAAGAAATAATGAATATAGAGGTTGCGGTCAATAGGGTAGGGATCATCAAGACACCGAACCATCCAATTTAAAGACGGTTTTCAGTGCTAGTGATCCCGATCGCGTGAAGCGACTCAGTAAATTTGCGCTTTCGCGTCTTTCTATAATTGCGGTCATGGTCGAACTTCGTTTATAAAATCATCGGAGGAACCCAAGCATAAGGCTTTTTATTTTACTGAGTATAATATGATCCATGTATCAATGTCAACCAATATCACGGGATGGAATTTCAATATCTATCCCAACGGGATAGATACTCGATCTATACTATATGGATAGAATATAGAGTCTATCTCAAATACCTCTATATTCTATCCATATATTCCACACTCTATAGATCTATCCGTGATTAGATACTCCATAAAATTATTTATTACTCGGTTCCGTGAATGGTAGATCAATTGGAATGAGAACAGGACATGAAAAAAAAATTGATTAGATCGCGAACGGGAATAAGTGGACGAGAGGTACCTATCGAAATTTGATCCGGAGTTGCCGGGACTTCGAACCCGGAGCTCGTCGGATGGAGTGGATGATCTCGCTCCTTCGATATCAGTAAGAGCGAGAAATATCTCCCCAAACCGTGCTTGCAATTCTCATTGCACACGGCTTTCCCCATGTAATGTATCTATTTCCTAATCATTTTAGTTCTCGGATAGAAAAATAAAAATGATTCTGAATCGAGGCAATTACTCAAAGAGAATTTCATTGGTCAAATAAATTTTCTATTTTAAGATCCTGTATCTTTTGCCAGGAATTAGCTAGGGGATTTATCTAGGGAATATCTGAATGCCAAATTCGTTCTCTCTGCTGAACGAGTGCCGCTTTTGATGAAAAAGCGAGAGAATCAAATTCTCGTTCTTTTGAAAACGATTTTTTGAAAGAGTTACGGACCTAATTCCTTCAGAACTACATGTATCGTACTTTTATGTTTACGGAGCTAAAGTTTTAGCACATGATAATGAAAGTATATACTTTATACGATATAAACCATCTCGACCAAAGGATCCACTTGTAGTAATGAAAAAGATTTCTCCAAATTTGATCAAATCGATTGAGGATATCATTATCCGTTAGATTGGTCCCAAGACAATTTACTAATTGAGTCGTATCGCGATACATCACGTAATTTTTCTCTAGCCAATAATCCAAGTATTGGTACAATCGGAACTATTGGATCAAATTCATTGGTAATAAGATCGGAAATGAATAACTCATCTAGCATTTTGGTTACGAAAAAGGGGTTCATCCGAACCCTCAGAAAATAACCTGGAGAAGAAGAAAAATTCTTGGATAATTGATGAGACCAGACCCTATACGGTTCGGACCAAAGATGGAAATAACATTTCCGAAAAAGTAGAAGATAATATCTACATTTTTTCACTACGAGATGAGTACCTTTTATAGCTATAATAGATCTTTCACCATATCTAACATAGTGAATTTTAGGATCCTTCAACAACCAGATACTTTTTAGTGAATTTCCACGCGAAAATATGATAATATGTTTTATCTTTCGATGAAAATGAGTTCGCTGAGGGAAAGGTATGTGATACAAAGATCATGAATGAGAGGATCGTTTAAGAAGGGAAAAGAAAATGGATTCGCATTCATAGACATAATAATTCCACAGGAACAGGAAGAATCTCATATTTACTCTTGGGACGGCAATAATTGATCTTTGTAAATTCTCTGGACTATTTCGATATTCATAGAGAAACGCAGCGTAATGGGTGCAAGGAGGAGCATCTCGGATCAAGCAACGAAAGGTTCAAACCAAAATTTTACCGGATGAATAGAATAGGGTATTCGTGCATCCGATATATAATTTGAATGCGGGAATTTATCCTCCAAGAAGGGAAATATTGAATGGATCGGCCAGGAAACTCTTCCATTCATTCATCCCTTCCATAGAATATTTTGACCGTATAGAGAACGGAACTTCCGGGACCAATGTAAGTCCTTCTAGTATCGATTCGGAATAGGAACTCTTCTTGCAATCGGCTAATGGATTTGGAGCGCAATTCACGAATAAAACAATTGAATGATTTTGTTGATGTATTTGACCAATCAAACGTTCTACGATTAGGAAACTAAATTGATCATTGGAACTTAAATGTTCCATCGGTTGGAAGAACTTGATCCATCCAAATAATGATCATGAGAAATTGCGTAAAGATCTTCTCGAAAAAAAGAGTGGATATAAAAAGCATTGTTTCCGAGAGTTATCTTCCTTTCCATATCTATGGAATTCATCCATTTCCAAACCTCGACTATGGCCCTCGTTCATGAGAATAACCTCTTCATTTCCGAGAAAATACATGGTGCGATCTAGTCGGAACAAGATAGGAAAAAAAGAGATATATCCAAATATAAAGATTCTATCTTCTATAGATTTACTACCCAAGGATCTCATTCGTCATGAGGAAGAACAAATTTTTTTTATCCTAGCAACCAATCGCTCTCCCGACTCATGGCATAAATAAACCTGGGTCGATGTACACTATTTATCTTACACATCCGTACTCGAGTACTTAGGACTCATTGTGAGTGTATAAATCCCTAATCTACTTAGGGGAAAACCTCCGATATCGGGTACTAAACCGCTCTTAACTTCGATCATTAAAGGGAATTCCTCAGCTCACTTAATTGGAACGAGGAACAAAAAGCTCGTTTCTCCGGGTCTACTTATGATTCAAGTCATATAGCTTTCTCCATTGACTCATTCGATTTAGCAGCGAATTGATGAAATCCTATTCACAATTATCACATTTGATCCGAAAGGATGAGCATATTATACATCCATCCGGGTATATAATAGACATTTTTCCACCCATTTGATTCCTTGAATCAGATCCGGTCTCGATCGAATACAATCGGGTATCCAAGAAATAACATCGAGTATCATAAAGATCATATGTTGGAACGACATGCTTTTTTTTCGTTCATTAGGATCATTCGTAGTCTTCCGAACTTTATCGATGGTATCGACGAGTTTTTCTACTTCATTCAAATGTGTAAAAGATCTTGAGTCACACTTAATAGCCGAGTACTCTACCATTGAGTTAGCAACCCATATTGCGAATAGATATTGAGTATATATATACGATCGAAGTGGAATGCGAGGTTACTCAATATAAACCGGTAAATAGAATCCTACCAATCTAATTGACGAACGGGAGGGATCAAAAACCTATGTGAATGACCAAATAATTCACTCGTAAGTTCATATATGGATATGTATAGTTTCGATCCACCATTCCAGAATAAAGTAATCTAGGTTATGAATAAATGATCCATCGACAGAATTATCATGATTGGATAGAATCACTGATAAATGATGAACCTAAGATATCTATTTCTATTGTGAATGGGCAAATTATATCGACACAATACACTATTGTCAATCTAGAATAAGAGATAAATGAATTGTTGGATTGTCGTTGTATTGGGACGAGATTTTAGACACATCGATAGAAAATCCTAGGCTTTAACAATAGAACGATTCAAATATTCGTCATCTTTGTATGGAATCATGTGGAAACAAGATTGAATTGGAGAGTATATAAGAAAATAAGAATAATTTTGAGCCAAGGGCACTTGATCCGAATATGAAATGATGTCATAATTTTAGTTCCAAACCCCCCGGTTCGAACAAACAGGAGGAGTACGCCATGCTAATGTGCCTTGGATGATCCACATCTCCGGGTCAGGCGTTGATGATCACATTGAACTATCCATGTGACTGAGAGCCTTCACAGCTCAGGCACAACGACGCAATTATCAGGGGCGCGCTCTACTGCTGAGCTAATAGCCCATCGTGCAGGCCTTGGGTATGGAGGCCTGCCCCTACACCAACACCAATATATTGGAAAGAACCCATATAGCAAATAAGCTAATAGCCCATCATGCAGGCCTCCCGTGGATGTAGGCCTCAATATATCCAAAACAGCAGAAGAGAAACCCTAACTCTTTTTTTTTGCCACCCCATGTCCCTGCCTGGGTGGCAACATGGGGAGGCAAATGGGAGATGGGATTCTATCAACTTGTTCCGACCTAGGATGATAAGCTCATGGTCTATTATTATTAGTGGAATATATACTAATTATCCCCTTCCTTTTTTTGCTGGTACTTTAGGGATCTATGTTCAAATCAATGGAATAATTTCATCTATTTACTGAAAAATAGTCCCAATCTCCCATCCAATTTTAGTTCCAATGTTGAACTGAAAACCTAAAAAGAAAGGAAATTATTCGATAGAACAAAAATAAGGAGGCACAAATTAATTAATTGAGTGGAACGATTCAAATTTCATGGGGGAAGAATAGGAGAGAAAAGGGGAAACAAAAACAAAAACAACTTTATTGATAATTGCAAATCCCTTTTGCTGGAAGAGCCCTTGGAGATCTCAGTCTTTTATAAATTGATTCTAATCTGTCGTAAACGGAACGGAAAGGGTAGGCTTGGTGTGAAGGGGGAACGTATATGTTCCTGGGGAATAAAAAAGAACTGAGCAGGAGAGCCGAATGAATCAAAAGATTCGTGTTCGGTTTGGGAAGAGATTATGAATTCGTGAAATTTGTGAATATATAATCTACTTTCATTAATTAATCTATTAGATAACCGTAAACAGAAAATATTGAATACTATTCGGAATTCGGAAGAACTATGTAAAGGAGTTATCGATCAGCTTGAGAAAGCTCGGGCTCGCTTAAGGGAAGTGGAAATGATAGGGGACGAAATCCGGGTAAATGGAGACTCCCAAGTATAACGAGAGAAAGAGGATCTCATCAATGCTGCTTCTGAGAATTTGGAACAATTAGAGGATCCCAAGAATGAAACGATTTACTCCGAACAGCAAAGAGCAATTGACCAGATCCGACAACAAGTTTCTCACCAAGCTTTACAAAAAACTATAGGAACTTTGAATAGTCGTTTTAAAATTGAGTTGAATTTACGTACGATCAATCAAAATATTGGTCTGTTTAGAACCATGATGAACACACCATATTAGTTGTTAGTTGTTAGTTGTTATAGGCCCTATTTCTCAACAGATAATTAATAAGTGCTAATGGGAAATCTTCAAATCGACGAAATTAGTAGTATTATACGGAAAAAGATCAAACAATATAACGACGCAGTAGGAGTTGGTAATCTTGGCACCGTACTTCAAGTAGGAGATGGCATTTCTCGTATTCATGGTCTTCATTTCTGAGAAAATACATGGTGCGATCTAGTCGGAACAAGATAGGAAAAAAGAGATATATCCAAATATAAAGATTCTATCTTCTATAGATTTACTACCCAAGGATCTCATTCGTCATGAGGAAGAACAAATTTTTTTTATCTTGGCAACCAATCGCTCCCTAGACTCATGGAATAAATAAACCTGGTCAGTACACAATTTATCTTACACATCTGTACTCGAGTACTTAGGACTCATTATGAGTGTATAAATCCCTGATATACTCAGGGAAAACCTCCCGATATCAGGTACTAAACTGCTCTTAACTTCTAATCAGTAAAGGGAATTCCTCGCTCGCTTAATTGGAACAAGGAACAGAAACTCGTTTCTCTGGGTCTACTTATGATTCAAGTCATATAGCTTTCTCCATTGACTCATTCGACTTAACCGCGAATTGATGAAATCCTATTCACAATTATCACATTTGATCCGAAAGGATGAGCATATTATACATCCATCCAGGTATATAATAGACATGTTCCACCCATTTGATTCCTTGAATCAGATCCGGTCCTGATCGAATACAATCAGGTATCCGAGAAATAATATCAGGTATCATAAAGATCATATGTTGGAACGACATGCTTTTTTTTCCGTTCATTAGGATCAGTCGTAGTCTTCCGAACTTTACCGATGGTATCGACGAGTTTTCTACTTCATTCAAATGTGTAAAAGATCTTAGTCACACTTAAAAGCCGAGTACTCTACCATTGAGTTAGCAACCCATATTGCGAATAGATATTGAGTATATATATATGATCGAAGTGGAATGTGAGGTTACTCAATATGAACCGGTAAATAGAATCCTACCAATCTAATTGACGAACGGGAGGGATCAAAAACCTATGTGAATGACCAAATAACTCACTCGTCAGTTCATATATGGATATGTATAGTTTCGATCCACCATTCCAGAATAAATTAATCTAGGTCATGAATAAATGATCCATCGATAGAATTATCATGA
>JAXQQM020088111.1:0-33489 GCA_034641835.2 Pinus albicaulis | reverse complement strand
TTAATTTGTATTTGGAACAATGGACGTCGGTACTCTATCTGTTGCTTTACTATTCTACATACTGCTATTTCACTTTCATGGACTGTTTTACTTCACTGTTTTAGGGTTTTGGGTACTTTAATTTGTATTTGGAACAATGGACGTCGGTACTCTATCTGTTGCTTTACTATTCTACATACTGCTATTTCACTTTCATGGACTGTTTTACTTCACTATTGTATGGTTTTGGGTACTTTAATTTGTATTTGGAACAATGGAAGTCGGTACTCTATATGTTGCTTTACTATTCTACATACTGCTATTTCACTTTCATGGACAGTTTTACTTCATATAATATCTTCAAAACAGAGTTTCTCGTCTTTTAAATTTTTTTTTTTTTTTTAAAATTGAACCCTCCGTCGGTCTACCGACGCCTCGTTGACGTCGGAACTGCGACAACCCAGAAACGTCGGAAGAGAAACAATATGAAAACGTCGGAAGAGCGACGTTCCAAACGTCGGACCACATATCTTCGGAATTACGACATCTTCCAGACATCGGAAGAGTGACGTCCAAAACGTCGGACCACGTTTAGTCGGAATTGCGACAGTTTAAAAGCGTCGGAAGAGCGATGCCAAAACGTTGGACCATGTTTAGTCAGAACTGCGACGGTTTATACGCGTCGGAAGAGCGACGTCCAAAACGTCGGACCACGCTGGGTCGGAATTGCGACGGTTTATAAGTGTCGGAAGAGCGACGTTCCAAACGTCGAACCAAATTTCACCGGAAGTGCGAAAGTTTGCAAACGTCGGAGGCGCGACGGTTTGTGAGACGTCGGAAGAGTGACGCTTGTTCGGAACGATGGAAGAAGTGTCGATAGTGCGACACTTTTTACTTGTGTCGGAACGATGACGGCATGACAAACCACGGTTTTTCCGCCCCCGAACTGTCGCTCTTGCGACAACTATGTGTTGGAATAGCGACGAATTGGCCGTCGGAATTTCCGCCAAATTCTCTAGTGAAATCCCAGTCAAAATCCGGAACGCCAACGTTTCTCGGTGTATAATTGATGAGGGGGCATCTACCTGTGTGATGTCTGCTTTGGTTTGGAAACAACTCGGATCTCCTGAGCTGGCCCCTTCCACGATCACCCTTCGAGCGTGGGATGGCCATGCCTCCCAACCCATTGGCCTTTTTCGTAATTGTCATATCACCCTCGCCGGTAAGACTGTTTGCGTTGACGTCGAAGTCATTGACGCCCCTCTAGACTACAACATTCTATTGGGGCAAAGCTACACCTATGCCATGTCTGCTGTCCCATCCGCGGTTTTTCGCAAGATGTCTTTCCCTCGCAATGGAAATATAGTCACCATTGACCAGCTGTCTTACCATGAGCCGCTGTCTCAGACCTCTCCGGAGACGACCATCTCTTCTGTAGCCAATAAGCAAACCGTCGATTCCTTGACCATTGTCTCCCCCGACGTCTACAAAGATTCCTCCCTGCTTGCAACTTTTCCTGGTCTCCCCCCTCCTCACGTCTCTGATCCCAGCTTATCGAATGTTTGCATGATACAATCATCTCGGGCTGCCCTTAAGCGACCCGCTTCAGCTAGTCAGCAACCTCAGACTCAACCTCGCCCACCGCAACCTGCTCCTAGCCCTTCATCTCCGCCATCCGGACCTCCTCCTTCTGGCCCTTCTCCCACAGCTGGTATCCCTGAACCCCTTTATCCCCCTGGATCGGTTCCCCCAAGCCTTAACCACCTTAGAGCCGTCCCTCCTGGTCATTATCCCACTGGTTAGATACCATTCCTAGCTCCCCCTCCCGGAGTCTATTTGGTCCCCGTCATGGCCACCCTCTCTCTCCCTAACCTGACCTTGGGTATACCCGTCTGGTACCTTGACCCTCTAGCCGCTACCCCTCCTGGTCACCCCAAACCCTACCTTGCTTTGACACTGGTTCAACCGGCCCCCCTTGCTTCTTCCATTGCTACCATGCCCCCAGCACCTCCACGGGACCCTACCCCTGTGGTGACAGCTCCAGGAAAGAAAGGAAAAGCGCGCAAGGGGGCATCCAAAGACAAGGCCACCCGACTGACCCTGCTCCTCCCCCGCGCGCAAAGCCTTGTGCCTTGTGTGATGTCGTCGGTCATGCCACCCATACTTGTCCTGAGTTGCCCCGCATTCAACCCATGGTTAAAGTCGTGTTCCCTGAGTCTACGGTCTCCGACCCTTCTCTTCCGTCCTCGTCCGTAACCAAGAACCCAAATACTATTCGCACTAGTAAACCCTGCGCTTTGTGTGGTATCCATGGCCATTACTCCCACCATTGTCCTCACCTGACGCATTACCGCACCTCTTTAGAAGTAATTCGAGAGTATGAGGTTGAACAAAATCAATCCGCCTCTCCCATAATTGCGTAGTATGCTTCGGGCCAGCTTGAGGATCCCCCCGCTCCCATCGACATTCCCCCCCCTGATGTTCAGATGACGGAGTCTACTACGACCATTCTTTACCTATCCTCCTCTGTGCGACCTTTAGAGCCTAGTCCCCTTGCATCCTCCCCTGTGGCCTCGCTTGACCCCCCTTTAGCGACCACCCTGGACCCCCTCGTTTCTACCCATACACGAGATCACTCCACCCGTATCCCTGTTGACCTCCACAGCCCGAGTCCTTGCCATACCTCCTATAGCCCTCATATACCACCCTCTACTTTATATATGAGTCATAGCCATCCTGCTCATTGCACTCCCTCCTGCATTTTCCACTCGATGTCTTCTGTCCACTCACGCTGCCGTCATTGTATCTCCTTCCCCCATTTGTTGTCTTGTAACACCATTTCGCAGGACCTCCCATCCCCACCCTTTATCGGTTACGCCGATGGTGCAAGTCGTTACCCCCGGAATCTAGCCTTGGCAGGTTGGGCCATTTTCACCCCTTTGCATGCCCTTGTCCTCTCAAACGGGGTCTGCATTGGTACTGCCACCAACAATCAGGCTGAATATGATGTAGTGCGTGGTCTCTTAGCCGATGCCCTCTTTCATCGCATCCTCCATTTTCATGTTCTTTTGGATTCCCTACTTCATGTCATGCAACTAAATGGTATTTATCGTGTGCATAACCCTGTGCTGTTTAGACGATATTTACGAGTAAAACTCTTAATACGTGAATTTGAAACCATAACTTTCAACCATGTACCTCGAGAACAAAATCACTATGTAGATAGTATTGCAAACCATGTTCTAGATTGGCATTTATCACACGCATTTCTGTTGACACCTAATCCTATGGATGGGTGTGCACATTTATTTTTTATATTATTTATTATTAGGAGATAAGGAAGGCCAAGAGTCATTGGGAGCTTTGTCACCGTCCTAACCATTCCCCATCCCGCACAATGGAGGACCCATTCCGTGACCTGTGAACATTGTCATGCTTTGAGATCACCATCAATGCATCCCTCTGAATGTGAGTGATATTTTCCCTTGAGACATCTCCTTGCAAAAATCACAAAAAACATCCCTTTTTGCATTGGCGCGGGCGGTCAGTTCAGGACTCGCGCCACTAAGGAAAATCCTACACAGAGGTCGCGCCACTTGGCGCTCTGTCATAGAGCAGCAATCGCGCCACCCATTTTAGGGACTGTTTTTTAAATATGGATGGCGGAAGTTGAGTTCAAACAAACTCACAACCACTTCCTATCTTGAGTTGGGAGGTTTGGCTGCGGGAGTTCTATGGAGAGGAATTGGTTTTGCCACCTCCCATGGAACCTTCCTTGTTGATAGGGCCAATCCCATAATAATAGGGATCCCAACTCCCTCCTTCCCCATCTATATAAGCTTGCTCAGATCCATGGCAAGCTAGTCTTGAAGTGCTGAAGCTTTGCATCTCCTATTCCCAAGTGCCTTTGTGCTGAAAAGAATCCCTTCTTTCCCTTAAGGCCCATTCGAGCAAGGAGACCATTGTTACGAGACTCTGGAGAGGTTTCCCTTTCCCTCGGCGAGCTTTGCGAGACGTGGACGACCGGAGACCCGTACGAAGGAGGCTGCAGCGTCAGAACTCGGTTGTAACTTCTATTCGTTTATCATTTTAATAGATGACTATGATTATGGTTCCACTCCTTTTCCCATTATGCTAATGCGAGTAATGTCTTTTCTGACCGATGTTTAGTTACGCATGCTGGTTCCTATGCTTGTATCTGTTTGTTCTTTCTGTGTGCAGGTGTTCATACACGAAGATCGTGGAAGGATTGTGATCTGCCAGAACTGAAGGACGGGGACATCTCTTCTTCAGATCGAGCGCAGGAATCCAGGTAGGTTTTTATCCCAAATCTTTCATTCGTAACTAGGAGCCTGCGTCATAGCATTGTTTGTTTGTTGCTAGACCCCTGCTGGGCTAGTAGGGATTGCCTCTGTCCGCAGAGGGGATTTACCTCATCAACAAATTGGCGACTCCACTGGGGAGCGTCCGGTTTTCCTTGTCCCGTTTATGATTGGTTCGCTTTGATTGTTTCTCCTTGCTTGATGAACCTTCTGGGTTGGATTCTTTCACTATTTTAACTTCTTGGTTTGCTTAGCTTGTATTGGTCTGCTTTCAGAGTAGCTTGTTTTTTAATTTTTATTGAAGAACTCGACTGGCGCGGGTTTTAACCTGACAGTCGCGCCACTTGGCGCTTGTTGCATTTGTCTGTCTCGCGCCACTTGGCTTCTGGCGCTAGTTTCAAGGCCACAGTCGCGCCACCCCTGTGACTTTTTTGAGTTTCTTCATTTTTTGGCTTTCTGAGCTTGACCAGTACTTTTCTTCTTGATTTCTCGACTGTCTGAGCCTGTTGGAGTCTTGTTTGACTGGAATTCACCTCTATCCTTTGGTTGTTTGCCTCTATCTATCGATTTCACGATTTGAGCCCTAGGGCATCTAGTGGCTTAGTGAATCGAGCCCTCCATTGGGAGTTTTGGTGTTCTGATTGTCCTGTCAACTTGTTGATTGATTCTCCACGCTCTCTTTACAGTCTTTGATTGTTTTGTTGCGTTTTTTGAGTGATTGTTCATTCCTTCATTCAGAATTCGCTTGTCTTGCTTTGGACCTAGATTACACGGTCCATCGGAAGTCTTCAAGTCTTTCTTTGCTTTGAGGGACTTCGGGTCGATTTAGAGATTTGGTTGCTTGCTTCGTTGAGTGAAAGTTGCTTGCTTCGCTCTCTTAGATATCATTTCTCAAATTGTTCCTTTTGTTTTCAGTGCACATTAGCCATTAAACATTGAAAATCAAAAAAAAAAAATATATGATCTCTTTTGCTTTTGTTAAATTAGTGCAAATTGTGATCTTTTCCATATTGCTAGTAATTAGTGTTTGAATGAAAAGTGTGCAATTGCATTAGTTGCATTAGAGACATTCTTGTTTGTATTCCATTCATTTCGTTTGCATAAAAGCTCTCAACTCTCATTTAATTAGTTTTCATCGAACGAAATGTTGCACCATGGCATATAGCTTGCATTTAGGAGACACTACATACGATAGGGCCTGGAAATTGAAACTTAATTGAAGATCAACTGTAAAATTTATTCAATTAACCTAAGGCAGCATTGGAACTTAACGAAACATATTTAGAAGGTCTAGGCTAGAGACGTGTTCCAGCGTCGTTAAACCTAGCAGCTGTCGTTCGCCTGTTGGCTTTAGACAGCACTAGTACGGACTTGCGCTCCCCGTACCGTCGCGTATATAAAGGGAGACCCCTCTAGGTTTTCAATCCTTTATCCACGGGAAGCCGAGTCTGCCGCCCTATACCCGTGATACACCGAACACAGCATTCGGGGAGACTACCTGCACGTACGGAAAGTCCTTGGTCGATTTCTGTTTCATTTTTCAAACCAAGGTGTATATTGCGGTTCACGGATATTTGGTACACCCTTTGTGCCTAGTTTTTCCTGAGCAGTCATTTGGTCTTTTCTGACTCCCTAAACTTGAAAAGACCGTCAAGCGCTTGTCCTTTCACGCTTGTATCAACTCTGAAAGAGATAGAGTCATCTTTTTATCGTTTCTCGACTCTTAAAATATGAAGCGGTAGGATTTGTTTATTTTCCAGTGTGGTAAAATCAATCTCCCACGATAACACACCAATTTAGATATTGCTTGTGACTGTTTGATCGTGTGTCTTAACTCGTTTTCAGCCCGTGTGTGTGTGTGCTCTCTTCTTCTAGTCTTTTGTCACGGTGGCGGAACCCTCGGTTTCGTCTACTGGTAGTCCTTACATGGACGATTCTTCAGAGGCTTCTGAGCCTTCTGTTGAACCACAGCAGCCTGTTGTCTCCGAGTTCCCTGACGGGGGACCGGTCCTCGCCGAGCAACCCTTTGGAGAACCAGTTGAGTTCAACTGGCCCTTTTCGGACCCTGTGTCTGAATTGAGATTAGGAGCTGATTTTCTTTCTCTTACATCGGGTTCACCGTTTGTTGCTGCTGTTTTTCCTCCTAGTCCTCGCCGTCTTCTGCGTGATTTAACGGCAGGATCAACCATGAGTGATTCTGGTGAGGAAATTCCCGGGTCTGATGACTATCAGCGCATCCCTCGTAGATTGTTTGAGGAAGACGAGTCTGAGCTGGCTACCACATCGTCAGCTGGTCCTTCTTTGCCACAGGGATACAGATCTCTAGGTCAGATTATCTCAGCTGCTGCCTCTATGGGAATATCATCTCCTGCTTCGAAGCCAGCTGCCACTACACCCGGGGTGTCTCCTTCGACGCCCGTCACTTCTGTTCCCGTGCGACCCACTGTTTGTGTGGCTGCCTCTTCTGCTGTTGTCTCAGCATCTGCTACTAGATCTGGGCCAACTCCTGAAGACATTTATCTAGCTACTGCTATACCGGAGAATATCTCTCTGGAGGAGTATCGGTTGTTTTTACAGCAGCCGAACGTCGGGGCTGGACAAATTCCCCAAGATCCTTACCGATCTTTCTTTTCGCACTATGCACAGGACGGCACTCCCGTGTATGGTTTCCCGGGTCAGCTTGATGAGCATGGGGACATTTTGCGTCTTCCTGCTCCTGAGGCTTATCTGTATGTTCAAGGTTTACCGTACAACCAGGCTCAGAACTTGCAGGCACAGCCTTTTCAAGGCCAACCTGGCTATCAGTACGACCCGCAGGGACAGCCCAATCAAGGCTACTCTGCGGGCCAGCAAGGGCCATTCTATAATCCGCAAGGACCATATTATAACCCTGCTGGTCAACCTGCTCAGCCTCAGCCGGGGTATCAACAGGGACCGGCCTATGGACCTGGGGGGCAAATCCAGCCTTCTTTACCGATGCAACTGCAATATCCTGTTGTCTCTAACGTTGCGTATCAGCCAGGACCACTTTATGGTTCTGCTTCAGGTCAAACTGGTTTCCAGCAAGCACCTGGTCCTGTTCCACCACCAGCCCAACCGGGTCATCCGGTACAACCTGGTGTCCCGCCTCCAGGCCAACCGGCTTATTCGGTGCAACCTGGGGCTCACTTACAACCAGGTCAGCCTGCGCAACCAGCGCCGCCTGTCTATCCGGGCCAACCTGTTCATTCAGGGCCGCCCCTCATTCGGGCCAACCTGTTCATTCAGGGCCGCCCCCTCACTCGGGTCAACCTGTTCATTTAGGGCAACCCTCTCATTCCGTTCACTCTGCTCAACGGCTTTGTTCATTCAACGCGCGACGAATCAACGAAAATTGCGCCCTCGTACCCGTGCTCATGTTCCACTTATCGAATATCTACTCATCCCTCGAGTGGTTATTTTTCTCATGAATTAGAACTATAACCACTCACGGAGGCTCAGGTATCCAACCTCCACTCCCCAGGATTTAAACATGCTCGATGCCAAATCCAAATGCGCTTATACGAATAACCTTTGTCAGGGCCCGAACCCTGGTTATCAAGCCCCACACAATGGTTACCAGCAACCAAATCAGTCTGGCTATACGAATTATGCCCCTCACGGTCAGAATCCTACGGGACAGAACCCATGGGGGCAGGGATATTCACAACCATCGTGGAGCATGGGTACCGGACCTTATTCTGGGACGGGCATGGGAATTAACCCTCCATTGCCATTCCTGGCCACCTTGGATCTGCCGGACGTTTCAAAGTTAACCAATGATCCGATCTCTCATAATCCACATTGGCCTCCGGTTCCAACCAAGATACCAGGAGATTGTCCCAAGTTTGAGGGCAAATCTGGCGAAGACCCCCAGGCGCATGTGATGACGTATCACCTCTGGTGTTCGTCTAACTCTTGGACTGACGATTCGGTTCGTCTGCGTCTTTTCCAGCGTACTTTAACAGGAGCTGCTGCTAAGTGGTACATAGAGCTATCCCGTGGTATTTTTCAGGATTTCAACTCGTTAGCTATGGCTTTTCTCACGCATTTCCAGTTACCAGTCCGGTATGAGACTGGGACGCACCTCCTGTCTTCCCTGAAGCAGGACTCGGCCACTCACATCTCGGATCACATCCATGAGTGGCGGCGCTGTCGTCGACTGATCAAGTTTCACATACCTGATCAGATTTTGACTCACTGGTTCACGACCTCCTTTGTCAATAAAATCGCTCAGGATATCGCGATGGGAGCGTGTGTGACGGAGGAACAAGCTATCGCGCGTGCCCAGTATCTGGATCTTGTTTATTCACAATCTGGCACGCTTTATGACATCCTGCCTGATGCTCCACGGCCCGGAGCCAAAAAGACCCCACCTACCCCTACGGTGGATGGCGTCATTGGTTCCGTCTCTCAAAATTCGAAGAAGTCTTCGAATGGGAAGCAGAAGGCTAATTCTTCCAACGATACCTCTGCTAATCCCGCCTCATCCGATTCTGGTCGATCCGCGGAGGTAAATGCTGTTCAGGCCAATCCTGCAGACAAATCCTCCAAGGGGAAGAAGAAGGGCAAAGGCAAATCAAAACCTGATGCCCCGAAACCGGAATCTAAAAATCGAACTGAGGATGGCTCCCAACGTAAGCCGAAATTCCCTTGTCTCATCTGTGAAGGTGATCATTACACTAAGGATTGTCCACGACGATCCGAAATCAGTCAACTTCTTAAAGGCTCAAAGGGAACTCCGGCTGTTTTAAAAGAGCCATTTCCATCTCAGCAGACCCAGATGGTCGAACAAGGTTCATCTTCTGCACCGTTTGGGTCTCAAGTTTTCATGATGAAGACTAATGCACCTATCACTATCGCTACGAGATCGAAGGATTACAATAATCAGCAGCAGGCACCCGGGAAGGCAGTGGCGGAAGGACCGCCTCCCCCACCTGCTTCTGGTTCATTGGAAATCGAGAAGCCGACTCTCGAACCCGTTGTGAAGCCACCTCCCAAGGGTGTTCTTCGAAGATCCTCTTACAATCCAAATGCTCGTGCTGCCCAACATTACAGTATCGTTGAGGATTTGGCACAAGCACCATCTGCCATGTCGGCACTTGAGGTTCTTCAGAGTTGTCCTTCACAACGGAAGGCTTTATTGTCTGCCATCGGTGGCATCGATCCCGCCGATTCGAGCCTTCTCACCTTTGATCTGGAGAATTTTACTCCCCGACTTCCGCATCAAGTCGCTTTGGTCATACAAGTCGGGATTAACGGTCTGAACGTTCACAGGGCCGTCGTAGATGAGGGTGCATCTACTTGTGTTATGTCCTCCGCGTGTTGGAAGGCCATCGGCTCTCCAACCTTATTGTCATCTCCTAATGCCCTTGAGGCATTCGATGGTCGGGAGTCTAAACCCCTGGGAGTTCTTGAGAGTCTTGCGATCACACTACAGGGAAAAACTGTCAACGTGGAAGTAGAAGTGGTTGACGCGAAACTCAACTACAACATACTTCTTGGCCGCAGCTGGACCCATGCCATGCTCTGCGTGCCGTCTACTGTCTTTCGGTTCATTAAGTTCCCCCATGAGGGCAAGATTGTCACAGTAGATCAGTTGTCGTTTTTCACCTCGAGCTCTGAGAACAACGTGCCGTATGTGGATCAAATTCCGAATCCCCCAGACAGCATAGGACCTGGTCTTTTCAAGGACCCTGTTCTCATGGGTATATTCCCCGCACCGCCACCGAATACCGCTCAAGTCAACATGTTGTCTAGGACTGATGACCCCTGGCTTATTCCTACACCTGACCAGGTTTATGAGTTTGGAGAATCCATGCCTTTAACGCCGGTAGAGATCAGCTACTGTGAGATTGTTGCCGCATCGGATCCTCCACCTCCTCAGCATGCTCCGATGAGCATGGCTCTTGACGTCTACTCACAATCCCCCTGGCTTGGTCAGGCTGATTCACCTGATCCTCTCCGAGAGACTTTTCCTTCAGATGAAGCCATCATCGAAACTATGTCTCTTGAGGAGCTACCCTGGGGCGATGGGCATCATCGCTCCTCGTTTATGCCCAGCTTGGGGGCAATGTCTGATTGTCTGGAGCGCTATGCTACTCAGGTTCCTTCCCCACCTCTTCAAACACCGATTTTGACACACGAGGTCTTTTCGGAGGGCAATCTGAGTAACATCACTCAAACAATTCCTATCAACATCTCTGTTAAACCAGGGATTGTTGAGAACATTCATGTGGGTGTGACCTGTTCTCCCAGGGAGATTCAAGTCGGCACCGAGCTGTTCGAATTATGAAGCATGATGCAACGAGGACAGTTCCTTTAAGTGTGTCAACCTCGTTAAAACAATGAAACATGAGCATGTCCAATTCGAGTTTTGATAGATTTAGTTCAAAATCTCTTTTGTTTTCAACCTTCACTCTATTTTCTATAGACTGAAGCTTGGGGGGCATGCACCTCGAATTGAGACATCATGCCGGGGGCATGCCCGTCTTGTGTGTACATAGGTGTGTGATTGTCATTTGTGTGCATGGTGTGGTGTGCTTTGTAAACATCTTTCTGCTGATCGGGTCTTCCTGGTTGTGCAGATGTCTATTCACCCATTTGTTGGTTTCGCGGATGGTGCCTCCCGCAGTACCAGGAATCTGTCTTCCGCAGCCTGGGTAATCTACGATCCTGCTGGTGAGTTGATTGACCTGCAAGGTGTGTGTTTAGGACGTACCACGAACAACATCGCGGAATATAGCGCCGTGTTGGAATTATTAACCGAGGCAGTAAACCTTGGTATCCGTGAATTGCTCGTGTACCTAGATTCACAACTTGTAGTGTTACAGTTGAACGGACACTATTCGGTAAGGAACCCGTCCATCTTACGTCTGTATTTGCGTATTCGATTACTGGAAAGGAATTTTGACTACATTACATATCATCATATACCCAGGCATTTGAATACATTAACAGATGCAGTAGCAAATTTGGTGTTAGATAGGCATTTGCGCAATTTATAAATCATCATCACATGTAAAGAAGACTCATCCAGAAATAGATATGCATATATAGGTATATCGAAATGTTTGCATAAGAGTGTGTCACATAAAACTCAAAAAATATACATAATTGTCTTAATACATCCGGAGACACTGTGTCTCTCAAAAAATAGGAGTAGCACAAATCCTAGAGACTAATCAGCATGGTGCTCATGATAGCACGTTACTGCACGCACTAGCCGCCTCAGGATTCGTTGGAGCCGGTTTGGAACTCCCACCGTATGGCGCTGATAGTCCAACGGTACATCTGACAGCCGGGCATAGTCTGGGATCCCATGGGCAATCCCCTCGAGGTTCTGGACCAATGCCTCTCCTCCGCTACCTTCCCCCTGGACCTCAGGGGCGAGTTGCGTCCTCCGGGAAACAGGAGACATTCCGGCTGGTCTCTTAGGTCCTACATCTGCATGCATATGGAATTGCGCTAAGACAAGCATGTATTAACAAAAACATACATATAACATAAAATCAAAATATGAGGCCTTACCCAGCTCTTCGTCCCAGTGGTCTCCTTCTGGTAAAGGGAGATCTGGGTCCCCTGTAAAGTCGGTCCCCGCATAGGGCCAATCTTCCACAACGATCAGTTGGCGCCGTAGCCACCTGAAGAACTCGGGCTTCCAGGACATCTGTTGCCCGCCTCCAGATCTGGGCATCAATGCTGCCCAGCGAGCCATTCTCGGCTCTCGTGGTGCCGGACTCGCCACATGGGCCTCTTGGCCCTGGAAGGTTGGTATGCGTTCCAGAATGAACGATACCAAAATGGAACCATAGCCGAATTGTTTCAGCCTCCCCTGTTTACACTTGGTAAGCTGCCTTTTCATGTTGATCGTGACGGCTGTTGCCCAATCATACAGTCGGGGACCCATGCATTCTGAGGCTAATAAGAGTTGAGTTTTTTGTAGCCTCGTGCGGTGCCTGCAATCCAGCAGCCCGCGTAATGGTGTGGAGTACAACTCTCAGTGCTAGATCAGGGATGGTTGAGATGTATACCTTCTTACTCCCTGTTCCTGTTTGTGCCCCACGGCACACCCGCGCCATTACTTCTTCCATCTTTTCCCCTGATGGTCTGCTCCCAGTCAATACAGGGATTGGACCCCTGCGGGATAATCCGGTAACGAAATAAATGTCAGTGACCTCCAATTCCAACACCTGGTCTCGTATTCTGAATACTTGGTCATTTTCATCCCAGAGGTTGATCAGATATTGGAGGAGCTCAGGCTGAGCTCGTAAGCAGGGCATGAGGAAGAACTTTTTTAAGCCACAGTCTCTCAGGGCATTCATACATGCCTGGCTTTGCATGGCCTCTTCATCCTCATCTCCGTGTTCTCTTTCCTTCCATTCAATCGCCATTCTGACTGTTTATCTGCATTCACATGGTTCAAAACCCTTGATTAGATCTTTTGTGAGCTTTAAAATTAAAAAATTTGGCATAAATATCGGATTTTTAGGTGGAAATTTGGTTTCCGCCGCTGGCGCGACTGTTTTGCTAACAGTCGCACCAGGTGGCGCGGGCCCTTTGTTAAAAAGAGCCCAGTGGCGCGGGTCCGTGCCCGATACCCGCGCCACTGGCCCCGGCCCTAAAATTTCAAAAGTGCCCTCACAGAGCTGATTTTTAAGGGAAATCCATTAAAAAATACATGGAAAGAAAGAGAAGAGGAGCGCCACTTACTTGTCACAGACGAGACGCTGAATGGTTGCCTGGATCGGTCGCAATCACCGTCGGAAGAATCTGCTCCAAATGGACCACTGTTGCTCTCCACAAGGTAAATAGTAAAAAGTAATTTCATTTTTTACCATTAGACATATTTATAACTTTTCGACGATTAATGAGCTTTAGAAGTTATTTTTTATCGAATATTTGCATATATTATGTCGGAAATGGATTTTACGCTTGTTGGGTATGTGCAGTGACAGGTATTTGCGACTTAAAAGATGGAAACGAGTTGTATTTTATACTTTTTCGGACTCGGTAAATACACGAAAAAGTCACTCTGGAGTCATCTTTCAGCTCTTTTCTGCCTCTCTAAATATGAAAAGATCGCCGAGGCCCTTGTCGTTTCGATCTCGTTAAAATGGACACGAATCGACATCCACCCAGTATAAGTTTAACCCTTTTTCGGGCTGGGATGGATTGATTACGAAAAAGGAATACCCTAGCCTATAGCGACTAGGAGGTTTTCCCGGATATTGTTTTCTACCTTTTCGGATCTGGGGAACTATTTACGAAAAGGGACTTGTGGAGTTTTCTTTTCCGCTGTCTTTTCAAACTCTCTAAACATGAAAAGACGCCGAGTTCTTCCTTTGTCAGACTCATTAAACCCTGATGACATCGGATCCCGTCGAAATAACGTTCTCCGAGTTTCTCCTTCCTAGGACTCGTTAAATGCACTAGGATGGATTCGCCCGAAGGGTGGACTTATATCACAAGCATATGCTATCCCCTTCAAGCTTGTTATCAAAAATAATTGGGGTACTCGCCAGAAATGGTGGGGGAAAAATGGAACCATCGTCGTTGTTGTCGGCAGTATGTCGCTCTTGAACATGGCACTTGTCTGCATTCGTGTCGGGTTGGGGACATCTCATCTCGCTACTTCACTTTGCTACCATGGGTTTGGGTAATCTCTTTTGACCTCTCATCTATTCACTGCCTCGTCACCATGACCTTTGATCCGTTGATGTCGAATACTGCCAAATCCATTGTCGTGCCGTCAATATGTTCAAGAGAAGTTGGCCTCTGCAAGTATCGACCTTCCTCTGTTTCTCATATGATCCTGATTCACAATAAAACATTATGTTCCTCTGTCTCGTGTCGATGATGTGGGAATCATTATGGCCCACCTTCGATCAAGGTCACTTCCTGTCGACTTCAACTCATTATCCAGGAAGTTGGTCTAGAGATTCCTTATGGTACCTTGGAGCCTGCATGCCTCAATGGCAGGTTCGTCGCATTCGACGAGAGGTTTACATCATTGGCCTCCGATCGAATGATTCTGCGGGTGCTCGACGTCAGCTCATTTATTCGCACGCCGTAGATTGTACCTGTAGTACCTTGAGAACCATTGTCATTATTGGTGGTTACTCTCGCGTCTGTTAACGGCTTCCATCATTGGCTGGTAATCAGACGATGTTCTTGCATGTTCGACATCAGCTTACACATTCGCATGCTAGAACTTGTACTTATTTGGGTCGAGATGGAGCGCAAGACCCTGGATTGTGTCTGTTGTAATCCAGGCTGCGATTGTGGATTTTTATCATTATGTACATGACTCACTGATTGGATGGCTGCGACCATACCTGAGTCTATTTGTTTGATCTTAGTTGGATGGCTGCGCCCATACCTTGGATCCGGATTATAGCATACTCTATTTCGGATGGCTGCGTCCATACCATATGTATACATCATGTACTTGAGATGTCAGTTGTATCTTTCTGCGCAGGTTTTCCGACGGCGGGCCTTCAGTTGGACATGTTCTCGTAAAGCATTTCACCCCTCTCACTCTCGGGCCTCATACTTTAGGGGGCATCTGTTACACAGTAATTTGTCACCGTCCTAACCATTCCCCATCCCGCACAATGGAGGACCCTTTCCGTGACCTGTGAACATTGTCATGCTTTGAGATCACCATCAATGCATCCCTCTGAATGTGAGCTATATTTTCCCTTGAGACATCTCCTTGCAAAAATCACAAAAAACATCCCTTTTTGCATTGGCGCGGGCAGTCAGTTCAGGACTCGCGCCACTGAGGAAAATCCTACACAGAGGTCGCGCCACTTGGCGCTCTGTCATAGAGCAGCAATCGCGCCACCCATTTTAGGGACTATTTTTTAAATATGGATGGCGGAAGTTGAGTTCAAACAAACTCACAAACCACTGCCTATCTTGAGTTGGGAGGTTTGGCTGCGGGAGTTCTATGGAAGGGAATTGGTTTTGCCACCTCCCAGGGAACCTTCCTTGTTGATAGGGCCAATCCCATAATAATAGGGATCCCAACTCCCTCCTTCCCCATCTATATAAGCTTGCTCAAATCCAAGGCAAGCTAGTCTTGAAGTGCTGAAGCTTTGCATCTCCTATTCCCAAGTGCCTTTGTGTTGAAAAGAATCCCTTCTTCCCCTTAAGGCCCATTCGAGCAAGGAGACCATTGTTACGAGACTCTGGAGAGGTTTCCCTTTCCCTCGGCGAGCTTTGCGAGACGTGGACGACCGGAGACCCGTACGAAGGAGGCTGCAGAACTCGGTTGTAACTTCTATTCGTTTATCATTTTAATAGATGACTATGATTATGGTTCCACTCCTTTTCCCATTATGCTAATGCGAGTAATGTCTTTTCTGACCGATGTTTAGTTACGCATGCTGGTTCCTATGCTTGTATCTGTTTGTTCTTTCTGTGTGCAGGTGTTCATCCACGGAGATCGTGGAAGGATCGTGATCTGCCAGGACTGAAGGATTCGGGGACATCTCTTCTTCGCAGCGAGCGCTGGAATCCGTGGTAGTTTATCCCAAATCTTCATTCGTAACTAGGAGCCCGTCGTAGCATCGTTTAATTGCTGTTGCACCGCTCGGGCTGTAGGATCCCTCTGTCCGCGTAGGGGATTTACCTCATCAACGAGGATCCCCCTGCTCCCATCGACATTCCCCCCCCTGATGTCCAGATGACGGAGTCTACTACGACCATTCTTTACCTCTCATCCTCTGTGAGACCCTCGGAGCACATTCCCCTCGAGTCCTCCCCTGCTGTTTCGCTTGACCCCCCTTCAGCGACCACCTTGGGCTCCTCATCTTTTAACCATTTGTTTCCCTGTTCTTCCGTCATTCCCCGTGACGATCCGTCTGCGAGCCTTTCTCCCCCTACGGATGATTTAGATAACTTTGCCGCGTCACGTGGTGTCTTTTCCACCCTTGACCCCCTCTTTTCCGCCCATACTCGAGATCACTCCACCCGTATCTCTGTCGACCTCCGCAGCCCGAGTCCCCGCCATACCTCCTATAGCCCTCCTATACCACCCTCTATGTTGTATATGAGTCATAGCCATCCTGCTCATCACACTCCCTCCTGCAGTTGCCGCTCGATGTCTTCCGTACACTCACGCTGCCCCCATTATCCCTCCTCCCCCCATTTGTTGTCTTGTAACACCATTTCGCAGGACCTCCCGTCCCCACCCTATATCGGTTACGCCGATGGTGCAAGTCGTTACTCCCAGAATCTAGCCTCGGCAGGTTGGGCCATTTTCACCCCCTTGCATGCCCTTTTTCTCTCAAATGGGGTCTGCATTGGTACTGCCACCAACAATCAGGCCGAATATGATGCAGTGCGTGGTCTCTTAGCCGATGCCCTCTTTCATCGCATCCTCCATTTGCATGTTCGTTTGGATTCCCTACTTCTTGTCATGCAACTAAATGGTGTTTATCGTGTGCATAACCCTGTGCTGTTTAGACGATATTTACGAGTGAAACTCTTGATATGTGAATTTGAAACCATAACTTTCAACCATGTACCTCGAGAACAGAATCACTATGTAGATAGTATTACAAACCATGTTCTAGATTGGCATTTATCACACGCATTTCATACAAGAAAATAACATTCATAATCATTAAAAATGATGCATATCCATAATATGTGTCGCAAAACATGTGTTTAGAGTCCATCTACTCTGATACATATGACATGCCCATAGCATGTTACAAAAAAATCAAAACTGGGGGCACCACCTGCCCCTACATACACACTAGGGGGCACCACATGCCCCACACCTACTCACTATCTGGCGGATCCCGAGCCAATGGCTCTGCCCCTGCAGCTCGTAGATCACGTATGCCTTGACCGGCCATCGCTATGCGCCGCATGACACCTCGCCATTCCAAGGGAAGACCAATGCATGGCTCCACATATTGGTCGTCTAAGTCTTTCCACCCGCGCTCTGAAACTCCGGTCAGCAACCTCTCGCATCTACGGTGGATGTCCTCCAGAAGGGCGGCCGCATCCTCATTGCGCGCTGCTCTCAACCCACTCGACCCTGTAGCTCCAGAGGCTGCCGGGCGTCCCATATATCCGGTCGGTTTTACCGGAGCTATATCTGCATACCAAAAGTACATGAATCAGTACCATATCTACTATTCAATAAATTTAACATGCCCATACAAGAATAGTAATCTGTCACTTACCATCGGGCCCCCATACTCGACCAGGCGGAAGTGGCAGGTCCGGATCTCCACAATAACTCATCCCACTATAGGGATAGTCGTCAATGTATAACGGCATCTGATCCCAATGGGCAAAGAACTCAGGTCGAAACACTCGTCTGACCGCCCCTCCTCCTCCTCTGCACAGTAGCCGCCCCCACCGGCGCATCCTGGGCTCTCTCGGGCCCCCATCTGGGAGCTGTATACGAGGCCGCAAGGTCGGGATCTTCTCAAAGAAGAAGGCGCACAATAAAGTCCCATACGAGCAATCATGGTTCACTTGCCGCTTGCAGAGCGACAACTATCACTTTAGCGACACCAGCATCATTTGGGCCCACCCATAGTAGGTCCCACTCAACACACTCTCCACAATCATCATCTGCCCCCCAGTGATGTGATGGAGCGCCTGGTTGCCCAGGATACGCAGCACTGCTGCAGCCACTGCACGGGTCTCTAATCTCTCTAGGTCCCCGATCGGTATCCGAGTCCCCTTGACTTGGAGACCCGGTCGACAATGTCGCTCCACAAACTCCATGATATGCCACCCCCGCGGTAATACTGGCTGCGTGTTTCCCACCATCCCCAGTGGCGGGAGACCCGTCAGGAAATACACATCCTGGACTGTCAGTTCGATCCTGTGCCCCTGCACTACAAAGACCTCATGCTCTGGATCCCAGTGACTGATAATTCGGGCCAACAAAGGCTCTCCTGCTCTCATCAAAGGGTTCTCAAAAAACTTTAGAACCCCAAACCTGGCCAACACACGACGGACACCTTGATCTTCCTGGATCTCTGCCCGTAATGTACCCAAGTCTCTCTCTCTCTAGTTAACCCGTATATCTACCATATCTGCACAAAAAAATCATCTTTGTCAGCATACAGATAGGGAATACCATAACCAAGCACAAAAACCCAATTCTTAGCCATAAAACAGCATTAAAACCCCCTCATCTTCCAGGTCGCACTTTTCTGCCCAATTCTGGGACAGGTCGCAGTTTTTACCCTGAAACCTGCTTCCCAGGTCGCACTTTTTGGCCCAAAAAGTGCGACCCGGCCGTAGAGATGAAGGAGGGTCTGTTACTGAGATTTTGGGCCCTAAACTGAACTTTCAATCCATCAAAATGAAAGAGTAAGGTTAGGCCTCTTACCTGCAACTGACGGATCTCAATTCCAACGGTCGGTTTGTCCACTACGCTCGCCGCAAGATTTAGGGCCTTCTCTCCTCTCTACATTCACCACAGAAACACTAGCAAATGAGTGGATTTGGAGGGAAAACTGCCTTATTAAAAGAGAACCCTTGTTTCTTCTTTTGCCTGCTGTGACCATACCGTAGCTCCGTTTGACAAACCGTCTGCACCGTTGGAAAGCTCTCACCGAGCCCTCAAATGGGTATCTGTTATTTGTTTTTATTTGATACTTCACCAAGACACATTTTTTCCAAGATGGGTCACTTCACCTCTCCTTAAAATCACATTTCTTCACTTACAACACTTGTACTTGGGGCACCACTTTGCCTCCTTACTTGTCTTTGTTCGTGTTGATTTTCGTCGTGAGTTACCATATTGTACTCATGTTTTCATGGTCCCCCATTGGACCTTTACTGTGTGGCAGCACCATCGAGTCGCCCTTGTTTAGAGCATCCAAGTGGAGTCATCATCGCATTCATGGAGTCTATCCCGAGTCCCTTTGTACCCCGCTATAGTCCTCCATCCCTCATTGCTTGGTTTCTCTCTTGTGTCGCACATCATGGCCTTCAGTCCCACTGTCCCTTATCCCTGATGATATTGTGTCAGTCGCTGCCATGTCATTCATGCCCTTTATGCTCTAGCAAGGGAAGTCGTCCATTTGCTACTCAGTCCCCTCCATTCCACCATCATCATTGGGTATTAGTCTGTCCATCACTCTACTATTTTCTCTTGTGCCTTAGTTGAGGATCTCTCATCGCCTCACCTATGGCAGACCTCCTTCTGTCGACATCAGCTTCTTCATTCCAGAAGACAAGTCTAGAGGGCGGTGTACCTTGGTTCCAGCTTCCACTCTTGTTCGGTGCCTCGGATCAGGCAAAGGGATCTCTCATTTCCCTTTGACTTGATTGTTTCTCCACTCCAGCTCCTTTCAGCATGATCGAGATCCGTATACTTGATGGTTCAGTGATGCAGAAGCAACTCTTGGTGATTCCCAGGTGTGTGTGAGATGTCTCAGCCCTCATGAGGGGGTGGCCCTGCAGGTAGCCCCCCACATGCCCGGATGACCTCTTCATTGCAGCCTTCGATGCACCTCCATATATTTGATGATGTCGGCCTTAGCCGCTTGCAACGCCTATTTGATTTGCATGTATCAGTCAGATTTTGTGAGCCCTTCCCCGCTTATAGGGGGAATTTGGGTTGTATTTGTATCTCATGTACTCAGATATTATTGTATAAGTCCTGGCTGTTATCCCATGCACAGCATGTATGTGGGATTCCTCATTGTATTCTTATATGGCTCATGTTTATGCCGGTTGTACTTTATGGTTCGGTCCCTTGTTTACTGGACACACTATTATTTTGTACTTTGTCTCGACGATCATAGGTATGCCTCCCCCGCCGCCTTTAGCACAGGTACCCTCTCATAAAAAGAGACTTGTTGCACCTGCGAGTCTCGTCTCCTCAGGGTCTAGTTCTTCAGCACACTAGTCTACCTTACATTTCTCTCTCTGACTTCCCTCTTGATGTCTGGTGATTGAGTTCTTACAACGTACTTCGGTCATACGATTTGCTCCTAACACTCGCACGCTGGGGGGAAATCTGTTACACCATTTTTTGGTCATCTAACCTATTATCATTAGATGGACCCAAGTACACTATGTAAGACCAATTTTACCCTAAGTAAAATTGCCTTCACTATGTTAAATAACTTAATAAACCACATTTATTAGGTTGTTTATGGTCTAAACAGAAAACCCCAAAAGGAAATATTAAACAAACCTATATTTGTTTGATTTTCCACATGGAATAATTAATTAAACCATAATTTAATTATTATTCCTAATCATGTTTAACCCAAAACAAAGAAATTAATGAGATAAACCTTTATTTATCTTATTATTTTCTAGGAATAATTATTTAAATCTTATTTAGATAATATTCCTTGTTAAATATGACCAAATCACCCACAAATAATTAAATAAATCATTATTTATTTAATTATCCTTCAACCACTTCCTTAAAAAAGATAAATAAATCATTTATTTATTTATTATTAACAAATAAAGGGATTTGACCCAAGTCAAATACTTTTTCCCTCCAAAAAATATAATAAAATATTCCATAAAAGGTGGATCTAGATTTGGTTAACATTATTTTAATCATGCACCACGATCTAGAATGACCCAATATTTTGTTATAAATACGAGGGTTTTTCCTACCATTCTTCACCTTTTGTTGCCTATTAGATCACTCTAGATCTATACACTTGGTCACCTTTTTCTACATTATTTGCTGTGTGAGCTCCCTTTGAGTTCTATCTTTGTCTGGGTTTTCTACACCAACAAGAGAGAGAGATTCTAGATCTAAAGTGCCGAGGACTTCCAAGAACCCATCCCATTGAGGAGAATTGGAAACATCTTCTTGTTTTCCTCCCAGGTGCCCTTAATACAAAAAATTCTTTCAAAAATTGTTCTTGTCTTGTTTATTGGATATATGGAGCAAACCCTTCTTTTTACTGCTTAATGTCTTTCTATGCATAGATCTGGTTTTTTGCAGCTCTTGTCTTGATCAACTAACTGCAGATCTGAAGATATTGGCAGCCATATTTGATGTTAGGGCTATTATTTATGCGTAGCTAAAGTGTTCTTTTTTTGTACACTTCGACAAAGGATTCATACTAACAAGTAGAAGTCTCAAACTCAAGTATATTTCAAAGATCAAAGAACCAACACCTTCATTTTCTAAGGTATACTTATAGAAGAAATTAGAGTCGGGAGGGGAAAAATCTCTGTGGTAATTAATACAGATTTAAGACTTCTCGGCCTTTGAGGGGCTCGATGGAGAAGTTTACAGATGTTCTGTTTGTATTAATTGTTTTTTATTTAAGATTTAAGCTCAGTAGGGGATTTTGTTGACTTTTAAGGCTCTGTGTCATGTTGTAGTAACTCTGCTAATATTTTTTGCATTAAGTTCCTTCGGTAGAATTGATTATTCGGCTGCGTTGAGGCAAATATCTGATTTTCTGATCATAATTCGGCCTTTGTTGAATGCTTTGAGGCTATAGGTGGCTTTGTGGTAGCTGAGAGGGATCAATTGGCCTCTGATGTGGCAGTGGAGGCCCTTTCTGTCTGAAGATCTTTTGATTTTCTTTATCGTTGTTAATCCACTTTAAATCTATGTTTTAATAGTGGATTAGGCTTCATTATTCCATTCTTCTCGTTTTCTTAGTCTTCAATACTAATACTCATGTTAATTTCATCTCCGTGTGTAATGTTGATGTGGGCAGTGTGGGACAGGCTATTATGGCATCGCCCCCATGACACGTTGATGAAACGTGGAGTGGAAAACCCCCATATGGACATCATTGAAGAAACAAAGAGCCGAGGGATCATCACCCCTGGTCCTCAACTTTTCTTTAAAATAATGGAAATCCATGAAACTCCGAAAACACAAAAATATTATAAAATCCCGCATTATTGGGAAAACTATCAAAGGTGGAGGGGAGGAGTGTGGTCATTGGATGGAATCATCCAATGGTGGAGATCCAATGTGGAGATCAAACGGAGACTGTTCGGAAAGAACAATGGTGTCAATTAAGTCAAATTCGTTGATTGTGCAGAGATCAATGGTCGGGATTGGTTGTGATTTAACAGTGTGAAGGAGTCACATTGTTTGAAAAATAGAAGAAATGCAAAGAAATGGGGTCAAAACCTTTGTTTCATAGGAAATATGGTAAAAAAGAGAGTTGGGGGTTTGGAATGATCGTGGGTCGTTGAATGAGATTGGTCCACGAGATCAACGGTGGAGATCGGGTGTTGAAAACCCTTGGTGAAGGCGAAGGGTGATAGTGTAAGGCCTTATTAGATCTGGGCCGTTGATGTACAAAGATCAACGACGAGGATCATGCATGATAACACACAATGGAAAATGAGGAAAGTGGTTTCGGGAGGGCAAAACAACTGTTTTCGCATGAGAAAAGGGTAGGTAGGCGGTATTGCCTTTTCGAACGCGATATGTGTCCCCGCCCGACACGTGGTGTTTTAAAATAGCTTATATCGCATGATTTATGAAAATTATCCTCTGTGCTTAAAGTTTCGCGATATGGGATACTGACCGTTAGATCTAGGGCCCCAGATCTGATGCCTGACAGCGAGCGCGAATTTGGTAAGATGCGTGAGCAGAAGCGGGAAGGGCGGTTTTATTATGGACTGCCTGATCAGGGGATCGACGGTGGAGATTAGTTCTGGAGGGAGGTAGGACCCACAGGAGGCAGGCTTGTCGGGTTAAATATGATCCGTTGGATGTGAGGATCAATGACGAAGATTGCATCTAGGGTATAAATGAAGTAATACATAGGCAGAGAGAGGGGTTAATACGGGTCGTTGATCTGCAGAGATCAACAACTGCAATTGGCTGAAAAAACATTATGAGCGGGACTGCATAAAATATAACCAAAGTCGGAGGATCGATCTGGACCATCCGATTTGGACACGTGGACAGTCCAGATGCAATCAGAGCTATCGGCATTGGTGGGGCAAAGAACATAGAGGCGCCGAAGGATGGATCGGGGAAACGCCAATCGGGGGTGGCATAGAGTATAACGCACCCAATGAAAAATGCCGATGTGATTTTGCGCAGTCCATTGATTGGTCTGGGATCAACGATGGATATTGTTTTAAATCACGCACTGGCGGAAAACCCTTTAATACATATAAAAACCAAAAAATTGACGAAATACAAAGGTTTTGGTTTTGGGGCGGTTGATATATACGAAGTGGATAGGCGCCCGTCTGCAGGGCCTTTGATTATATAGAATGAGATAGGCCTAGGGCTTATATATATAAGGGCCAATCGCATCGAAAGGTCGGGCTTGGTCTTTCAATCTACCCATTTAGAATTTTTGCGATGCGATTGGTGCTTTGGGATTTTTAACTCTTGGTCCCGGGCACAAGTTATATGGAGTGAAGAGGAGGGGTGAAGTTTATACAATGGGGCTTCAATCACATCAGAAATTTTGATGCGGGCTTTTCAATCTACCCATTTATATTAAAAAACATTGCATGGGTGCATTTAGACCAAACTTAGGAAAAAGTGGGTTTATTGAATGTACAAAGGAAAAAGGCAATCACGAATGTGTTTATACAATGTTTTAGCGCCCAATTGCAGGCATAGGGGTTATATGAATCGGTGATTGGACCAGGGTTTATGTAATAAAGGGCCAATCGCATTGAAGGTCTCAGCGTAACAAAAATACTTGCGCGCTCTGTTTTTTCCGATGCGATTAGCGCCAAATGGACTCAGTGCTTGGTTCTAGCACGCGGGCACATGTGGGGAAGTGGTTTAGGATTTAGCCCAAAGGGGCTTAAACCCTTAGTGAAAAAACTTATTATATTTGTTATTTTTTTATGAAATTTGCAGGGTTTTCTGATGGATTTGGGGGGTTCGACAGAGTTTAAAAAAGGAGTTTCAAACTCTGTAATGTGGTTTTTATGAAGGGGAAATGGGGAAAAATGGAAAATAGAGGAAGTTTATAAGGAAAAGAGGAGGCAGAAAGAAAGTTAGTTTTGAAGTGGAGGGAGGGAAAAATGGATTTTGCAGCAGTCTTATCTTCATGGAAAACAACAAAATTTTTGAGTTTGGAAAGGAAACAACAAATGAATATTGAAACAAGGGCATGATGTCTTCAAGAGTCTTCAAGAGATAACATTTTTTAGCAATAAAACTTATTTCTTGAAGGCTCAAAAATTGTTTTAGCCACCTTTTGATATAACAAATTTTATAGGTGGCTAACAATAAGAATATGCTTACATTCCGTTGCTTGATGCACTTGTAAGCCAAGAAATAATGTTAGTTCCCCAAGTAAAGACATTTCAAATTCTTGCTGCATGACAGAAGCAAATTTCTGACTCATAGATTCTTCATTACTTCCAAAAATGATATCATCAACATATACAACCACAATCAATAGTTTATCATTTTCAGCTTTTGTGTATAAGTTGCTATCAGCAGACCCCTTTGAAAATCCTTGTTGATGAAGATATTTGTCAAGACGATAATACCATGCCCTTGGAGCTTGTTTGAGACCATATAGAGCCTTTTTAAGTTTACAAACAAGTTTTTCATCATTTCCCAAAATGAATCCTTCTGGTTGTTCTATATAAACTTCTTCTTCTAGATCACCATTGAGGAAAGAAGATTTAACATCCATTTGATAAACTTTGATTTGTTGAAAGCTTGAAAAAGCAAGAAACATTCTGATGGCTTCAAGTCTAGCTACAGGAGAAAATGTTTCTTCAAAGTCTATACCTTCTTGTTGAGCATACCCTTTACAAACAATTCTAGCCTTGTTTCTAATAACATCTCCATTTTCATTTAACTTGTTTTTGAATATCCATTTTGTTCCAATAACATTTTTATCATGAGGTCTTGGAACTAGTTCCCAAGTATGATTCTTTTCAATTTGATCAAGTTCTTCATTCATGGATTGAATCCAAAATTCATCTTTGCTAGCTTGATTGACATTCTGCAGTTCAATGGTGGATAAAAATGCTAGATAGCTAGTAGATCCTACAAGAGTTATTCTTGTTTGGACACCTGATCCCTTTTCTCCCAAAATTTGAGATTCTAGATGATTATATTTAACATACCTGGATGGAGCCTTTTTAGATAGATCTTCTTCTGCTGCTTCATTGGGTTCACCTTCTATATTATCTCTATTAGATGTAGGAATATATACATCATCATCTTCATTTTTTGTTTGTATTTCCCCTTTTGGAGCTGAGAGAGATTCATCAATTACAACGTCAATGCATTCAAAAATATTCTGAAGTCTTTAATTGTAGCATTTATATGCTTTAATTCTAGAAGAGTAACCAAGAAATATTCCTTCATATGCTCTAGGTTCAAACTTGCCAAGTTTTTCATCATTTTTCTTGATAAAACATTTGCTTCCAAAAACTTTAAAATGATTTATAGTGGGAAGATTACCATACCAGAGCTCATATGGAGTTTTATCACTGTTTACATGAACATGTGCTTTGTTAAGAATAGTTACTGCAGTATGTGCTGCTTCTCCCCAAAATGTGTCAGGTGTTCCTGAATCATCAAGCATAGCATGAGCCATATGTTAAATTGTTCTATTCATTCTTTCTGCTACGCCATTTTTGTGTGGGGTACCAACTACATAAAATTGTCTTTTTATGCCATGTTGTTCACAAAAATCAAAGAATTCATCTGATATATATTCACCTCCTCGCTCAAATCTAAGACACTTGATTTTTAGATCTAATTCATTTTCAACCAGTGCTTTGAAGATCTGAAATTTTTCGAATGCTTCATCTTTGTGTTTTAGCAACCCAATCCAACAAATTCTAGAGAAATCATCAATAAACATAATATAGTATTGTTCTCCACGGGGTGACCTTTTTCTCATATGTCCACATAAATCAATATCAATGAGTTCAAGAGGCTTACTTGCTGATCCTTCTTTGGCATTAAATTGCACTCTGGTTTTATTACTGAATTGGCAATATTTGCATATGGTACTCTCAGGAAGAGTAATATTGGGAAGATCAAGAACAAATTTGAGTCTGCTATATTTGTTAATTTGACAGAAGCTCAAATGCCCCAATATTCTATGCCATAACCAATTTTCTGAAGATTTACCCAAGTAACATTATTCTTTACAACTTTTCAATATATAGAAATTGCTTGGTGTTCTATTTCCTTTCATAATTATTTTTCCTGTATCAAGATCACGTACCACACATTTTTTTGAGCTAAAGACAACTTCAGTTCCTTGATCACACATTTGACTTACACTTAACAGGTTATGCTTTAATCCATCCACATACATAAAATTGTTAGCTTTCACCTTTTCCTTTAGAAAAACAAAACCTTTTCCCTTAATGACAGCAGGAGTATCATTTCCACATACATAAAATTGTTAGCTTTCACCTTTTCCTTTAGAAAAACAAAACCTTTTCCCTTAATGACAGCAGGAGTATCATTTCCAAAAGTAACATTATTTTCTCTTTCTAGAGCATTGTATACAAGAAGTTTATTTTTGTCACCTGTCATGTGTTTTGAGCATCCACTATCAATGTACCATTTATTTTCTTCTCCTTATACAAATAAAGCTATGCCACAGTCCTCAACCTGTAATTCCTTCTTTCTCCATACTTTGGAAGTTGAAGGTATATGCTCTTTTGGTTGAATTTTTCTCCTGCATTCAGATTCTTCATGACCAAAGTTATTGCAATAAGCACATTCAATTTCATTTTGAAGAGGAGAAAAGTTGTTATATGTATTCTTCTTTATTCCAGTATCAATTCTTTTCTTTCTTGCTTCTCTAGTCATGATGGTTTTGTATGCAACACATTGAACGGATTTATGACCAAAATTATGACATGAGAAACATTGTCCATTGAAGAAGAAGTTTTTGTGATCATAGAACCTTCTATTGTGTCTACCTGTTGGTTGGTATTTCTCTGAAAGGTATTTCTGTTAGTGTTATCTGTATTGAGGTGGTCATGCTTTACCTGTAAAGTTTCTTTGTTTCCTTGCTGAGTGGCAGAATACTGTAGGTTGGCTGTAGCTGCTTTTAGATAGTTTGGTGCTGAAGACTGAGAAGATTCTCCGACATATCCAAGACCTGTTTTCATAAGAGGAGAACATTGTACCTTGATAATTTCATCTAAGGTTTCAGATCCTTTAGCAAATCTAATATTCAAAGTCTTTACTTTCTCAATTTATTTTCTTAGACTTACTATTTCACATTCTAATTTCTCATTGTATTTCTCCTTTTCTTCAAGCTGATTTTTTAGAGTTTCTATGGATATTTTGTTTTCTTCCAAACATATTTTGAGCTGATTGATTTCTTCAAGAAAATCATTGTCTTCTAGAGCATCCATAAATGTATCCTTTTCTTCCCTAGACTCTTTTTCAAATGCCATGAGAAGTCTAAGATCTTGATCAGATTCTTCCTCACTGTTTGATAACCCATCGCTATCTTCATGAGTATAATAACTTTTTCTAGTGCTAAACCGATTCTTATTTCTTCTTGCTACTTCCTTTTTCTTTTTCATGTGTTTCTTTATGGGAACACTTAGTAGCATAATGACCAACTCTTCCACAAGAAAAACATTTTAAAGGAAGCTTACCTCTGAACCTTCTAGTGCCTAGTTGGAGCTTTACAAAATTTAATTCATCTTCTTCTGAAACATACCCTGATCCTTCTATTTCTTGTACTTCTTTTCCTTTTGTAGAAGCTCTAAAGATGGCTTCTTTGACTTCAGATGATTCTCCTTTTCTCATTTCACATGCAGTTAGAATGCCATGAAGTTGAACAACAGTAAGATTTTGAAGATCCTGCTTCTCTTCAATAGCAGACACTTTTGACTCAAATTTTGAAGTTAGAGATCTTAAAACTTTTTCAACCAGAGTAGTGTCAGTTATGGTTTCACCCAAATTTCTGATACGATTTACAATATCATCTAGACGTAGAAAGAAACTAGCAATGCTCTCCTCATTATGCATCCTTAGATTTTCATATTGAATTATAAGAGTTTGGAGTTTAGCACTTTTTACCTTTGTATCACCTTCATAGCTTAGAATGATTTTTTCCCATATTTCCTTTGTTGTATTCAATTGCATGACCTTGACAAATTCTGATTCAGTCAGACTCCCCAATAGTGCATTGACCACCTTTGCATTTGTTTCATAGTTCTTTCTTGTCGTTGCATCTGTTGGAACTGAGGTTGGATATTGATAACCTCCTTCAAAAATAGCCCATACATCTACTCCGAGAGACTGAAGATAGGATATTGTTCGTGTTCTACAGAAGATTAAATTGTTTCCATTGAAGAGTGGAGGCCTGATAGATGCTGCCCCATCTTGATTGCTCATCTTGGCTAATCTTCCTTCTAGCGACTAAGATTATTTAGAAGCACCTACTCTGATACTAATTGTTGGGAAAAATAATGAGAGGGGGGGTGAATCAGTATCTTGAGCTCATATCTAAAAATTTAACTTTTTCTTTTGTAGAATTCCATATGCGGATTTTATGAACCGAACTCGCGTATACACGCGGATATGCTGAAAGAAACTAGCGTATACTGATATAAATTTCTAGTTTAGAAAACTTCTCAGAAATAGTCTTTAAATAAGATTTACTAGTTATGCATCAGGTTAGATAATCAGTAAATATGAGCAGTAACAGCCGTATAAAACATCACACAAGTGGAACACACATGAACACCAATATTTAAGGTGGAAACCCAATTTGGGAGAAAACCACCGTTGCCGTTGTCTCCGTCTTCAATATTTATTATATGGAAAAGCTATTTACAAAATCAGACTAATGTAGACTCATATCGGCATGCGGTAAGCGACTCCCGTGTATACCGCAACCTTCACTGGTTGGAAATGTTTTCATTGATGGCAACGGAGATGGAAAAGGAGGAACATCTGAGGAAGCAACAAGGCAAAGAGAGCAGCAAAGCAGCAATATGTAGAGAGGGTCAAGCAGTAGAGACAAGTTCATTTAAAGAAGCAAAGGCAGCAAAAAAAGAATTAAGGAGTAGCATCAGTCAAGGAGCAGATGAATTAAAAGAGAGAGCGTAAGACAAATAGCTATAGAGAAAGAGCTGTTATCATGGCAATGAACACAGCAAAGAAGCAAATGAAGGAAACAAAGGAGGCAGCGCTGAAGCAGAGACAGACAAAGGAGGAGCACTTGAAACATCAGCCAAGGAGCAGAGAAAGCATAAGAAGAGGTAGCAGAAGTAGCAAAAAGAAGAAGCAGGGCAGCAAAGAGAAGCAGAGGCAGTGGAAGAACATATAAAAGAGACAGGCAGAGGCAGAGCAGTTGTCGAGCAGCAGAGGCAGAGGCAGTAAATACAGAGGAAGAGATGAAACGGACATGCAGTAGAGGCAGGTCGAGTGTTAAATGTGAAAAAGGAGACAGTTAAAATTATAACAAATAATACAAAGAGGTAGAAAAGGTAGAATGATAGAAGTAGCAAAGGCAAGAGACAGAGGCGTGCACGTTTATAAATTCGAGAATTATACAAATAAGGCGAGACACATTCAAGGCGTTCGAAAACAACAAGAGCACTTGTATTCAATTGGCATTCGATTGATATGAGAATTGTGCATTATATATATATATATATATAATTGAATGGAGCGGAGTCGAATAATAAAAATACATTGAAAAGAGAACACTTTGATAAATAACAAATGCGGACCAGAACTTGGAATATAGGCTGGAACCCTGTGTCAGATTAAATAAATAACGAAACAGGAGGTAGTGAACCCGAGTTAATGGGCGAGGAGATTGCACAGCCAGCGTAAACCATAGTTTAACACTGTAGCGAAGCCATGGGCCTAGCTGAGGATGACGTCATGTATTCCGAGGGGGTCTCCCTCCACTATCTGCTCGAGTCTGCTACCCCATCGGAATCTTACCGCCTCTGAATTAATATGTTGCATGGTTCAATGTATATTACGGGGCGTTGTGATTTGATTGATATATATATATATATTTATATATATATATATATATATATATGATAAGGCGCATATGAATGGTTGAGTGTTGACTCCACGTTGGCATATGAGTTGTACGTGTGGGTCCCAAGCCAAAGTTCTAATTGATCAGGACTGTTTGACTAAGGATTACGAGTTAATAAAGGAATGTCGATTGCTGTAGGATTTTGTTAATAATTGAAGGATGCTGTAATAAAGGAATATGTGAACGCGGGTTTATATATGTACAGGCCGAGAATTGATTAGACCAAAGGCTTAAGGTGGAGGGCGATTGTTTATATAAAATAATTGCTGTGAGATATATAAAACATGGTTGCGGTTGTATTAAAACATGCCGCGTGGTCTGTAGACCCACGGGCCTCAGCTTAACGGGAGGGCGATTATTAATGTAATACAATTGTAATATATGTATGTTCCAGCCTGCGGAACTCGCCACATCAACAAGACACTTGTTGCGTGTAAAGGATTGAATTACAGTCAGCAGATTCATTTATATATAAAGCGCCGGTATAAAAATAAAATAAAAATGCAGTTCATAAATTCAGGAGTTACGCAGCAGCCATAAACAGAAAGGCATACAGAGAAGAGAAAGGGACAAAGAGACAGCTAGAGAAAAGACAAATGCGCAGCAAGCCAAGAGACAAAATGAGTGAGCTGGAGTTCACATTGTAATTCGAATGTAAATGTTTTAATTGTTTTTATTGTTTGTGATGCATTGGCAAGTCTTCGGAAGAGAGCAAATATCCCACTGTAATATTAAAATAAGCACCTACAGTTACATTTTTCTGAGTAAGATGAAAAGAGATGAGAAGGTAGAAGGCAAAGAGACATGACTGTCCATTTCGAATTCCCAGTAGAATACAAATATTCATGAAGCTATCTTGTATAAAAGGGGGTAATATCCAAGAGGAGAGATTGACGAAAAAGGAGTGAGAGAAGAAGAGAGTATGCAGCAGAATTAAAGAGAGTTGAAGAAAATAAGCAAGCTGCAAGAAGAATGTGAATAAGGAGGAGCTGAGCAAAGAAGAAGAAGGGGCTGAGCAGAGATGATGCAGGTCTGATATAAGAGTTGATGAACAACAGAGAAGAAGGTACAAAACAGAGTTGATATCCAAGGTAAATCAGCAAGTGTTTTTATTTTGAAAGAGTAAGGAAGTTGGAGCTTCCCTATTAAGTTGTAGCTTGATAGATGTCAGTTATAGCTGACTGAGGTAGGAGCCTCCTGTAGGTTGGTGCCTACAGAAAATAGATGGGAGTTGGTGCTTCCACATCAAGTTGTAGCTTGATAAAATGTCAGTTGTAGCTGACTGAGGTTGGAGCCTCCTGTAGGTTGGTGCCTGCAAAAAATTGATGGGAGTTGAAGCTTCCTTGCAAGTTGTAGCTTGCAGAATTGAGGATAGAGCCTCCTGTAGGTTGGTGCCTGCAGAAAACAGTGGTGAGAGGGAGTTGGAGCTTGCCTTTGCATCACAACAATAATAAGATGTGGTTTTCTCCCTTTATGGGTTTCCACTTATATCTGGTGTCTCCGTGCATGATGTTTATGTGTTGATGTGATTTATCTCATCTGCTTAATACTTGCTGCTCTCATATTCAATCTGCTATTACATTAACAAATATGTTTGATAGTAATACTTGTTGCTCACATATTAAGTTGACCATGAAATGAAGGTGTAAATAAGATTTAAAAGAAAAGTTTTAAAAGTCCATGTATGTGTTAAACTGATTCACCCCCCCCCTCTCAGTTTAACTAAGGGTTCAACAATTGGTATCAGAGCTGGTTCCTTTGGTGTAAGCTTAATAGCTTGAAGGAGATCTGGTTGAGTCATGGACTATCAAAATGTACCTGTGCTAAATACAACTAACTTTCCTGAATGGAGAGATAAGGTTAAGACAGGATTTATGGTTGATGATCCAGAGGTATGGAAGCTTGTTTGTGATGGTTACTGCACAGACTCACCCACAGTGAAAGAACAACAGAGGAATGCTAAGGCAAAATGTGTGATATATGACAATCTTCATAACAAGGACCTTGAGTTGATAATGGATTTAACCTCTGCAAAAGAAATTTGGGATAGATTGCACTTCATGCATGGAGTAAACACTAAGGACGGCACTGACAAGAAGGATAAGAGAATTAAGAAGAAGAAAAATTCATGTCAACAGGAAAATATTCAATCAAATGAAGTACCTGCTAGTGTGAATGGAGATAAGAACCATGAAGAAATTACAACTGAAGAAAAAGCCAAGCTTGACACTGCTTTGACTGAAATAGAAAAATTGAAAAATGAAAACAAAGACCTTAAGACAGTGGTGCAAATATGTGATGAGAGAGAATATGAAGATAAGAAAGAAATTGTTGGCCTGAAGACACACCTTGAAGAAGCAAGGAAAATAGAAGACACTCTGCTGCAACAAATGAGAGAGAAAAGTCAGGAATGTGAAAGATTGGAAGAAGAAGTAGTGAGCCTAAGAAAGAACGTAGAAAAATCCCAAAGAGAACTATTAATGAATACACCTCTAATGAAAGGCTCTGGACAGTTGGATCAGATTCTAAATGCACAAAGGTCACCTCTCATAAAGGCTGGGATAGGATATGAAGGAGAAACTAGTAAGCCCAAGGTAGAAGATAACAAGAAAATCATCTTTGTGAAGGCTGTAAAAGATAATAAAGCAACTCAGCAAATTCCTACAAAAATAGAATGTAGCAAGAGCATGAGTTGCAAAGAAACAAACATAATCAAGCAACAACATGAAAGAACAGAGAATGAGAGGATGAAACAATCAGCTGCTAAAGGCTCACATGCTCCTAAAGATGAATTGAATAAATTTGGAAGATGTCAAAGAAGATTTTTTCCACCTATGAGAAGTATCACTTGTTTCTCTTGTCACAAACTAGGACATATTTTAGCATATTGCAAGACAAAACAAATCCAGTCCAATCAGCAAAGGATGCAGCAAAAGAGAAGAATCCCTCAAGCAAGCAAATGGAAAGAACAATCTTTCACCAGGTACACAAATCATTTCCATGGCTATTGTTATGCATGCAATAATTTTGGACATAAAATTGTTGATTGTAAAATGTATCCAAGAAGAGAAACAAAATATTATACATCAGCTCAAATGCACATTGGTCAAATAAGATGTTATGTATGCCTCAAACTTGGTCACAAAGCAAAAGATTGTAATCTGCCATATACATTAAAGAACTCT
>JAXQQM020090069.1:0-22139 GCA_034641835.2 Pinus albicaulis | reverse complement strand
GAAACGCCGTAAGGAAGAAGCTAGAAAGAAAGCAACTATAATTAATTTGATGTGACCTTATATTTATGTTTAGAATGTTGATATCAAAAGATGGGAAGGAAAAATCTTTGGTAATTAACTTTACAATTAGTCTCCAATACAGAATTCCACTACACTGTTCCTATACAATTCCTTATTAAAAGCCATTCGACCAGAGATGAAATCAACCAATCCCGTACCACATAATTCAAGCATGAATCTAACTGTGAAGCACTCCATTTATAGAGAATAAAAGTATCAGTTCTTTTACATTCATTTAGTTTATTTACAGTTGCCCAAAAACATCCCAAGGCTACAAGCTACTTGATACAAATATACGAAGTTTTGATAGAAGGTATATATCACAGGCAAATTTGAATAACATATCAAGTAATTAAACATTAGTAGATCTGTGTATAAATAGAGAAATTAGTCAGTCGTCATTGACTATCCAGCAAGTTGCAAAGGAGAAAAGCAACATTAACTCCTCAATGTGGGGTTCTCTTCTATACAAGTACACAAGGGCATGATTTTCTGATTGCTCAGGAAAAATGATACCTTGTGGCAAATATAATTCGTCTGTATGTGCCACCCCTAAAAATCGGATTTTCCAGCAGATCATAACCAGTGTCAGGATCTTCTCAAGAGCATGGCTTGTTATACTATTGCAGATGGATAAAATTCAATCAACTGCCTTTTTTAACCCAAGAATGGGTGCTGGGCTCCACTGAGAATGAACCTAGAGAACTTAGCAACAAATGGCTGATATCTGTAATCTGCTCTGTATTTGCCATTTTCAGTAGCCCAAGAGGAAGCATCCCATATTGATCCATATACCCAAAGTGGCCTCAATGGATAAGTAGATGAAATTCTTCTTGGTTACTTTCGGATAGCAATATCATCTACATAGAAGCTGCCATAAATCAACATGGTGAGTTGGATCAGAGCTGCAATGCAACCAAAACTAATAAATTTTTACACAAAAATCAGGCTTACATAATGTAACTTGGAGTCCAGAGAATGCTGTAGTCATGGAAGTCTTCAGTTGGGTCAAACCAGAGATGAAATTTCAACTCCCTGCCTGTGAGAACCTGATCATCCCCTGTTCCGTTTATGTAAACATTGGTCTGTAAGGTGTAGGGTTTTCCTGGTGTTGTCCCCAGGAACTCAATGTCTATTTCGTCATGGTGACCTGGGTAATCCTGGTTATTGGAGAGCTACAAGGGCACAGAGAAATACATGCATGTAATCAATGTACAAAAATAGCAGCACATACACACCTAGAACAACTTCTCTTTGTATACATATGATATGATCCAGTGACATAAACCCATCTCTCAGATGTACCTTGATGTATAGATATAAGACACTACCCCATATCTGATAAGTACCTTCATAAATACACATAAGAGGTTAGCACAGACCCATCTCACATACTACAGACCCATCTCGACCCATTTCTCACTCCATAGACTCATTTCCACCTATTTCCTACTACAAAGAATGTGGTGTCTGGTTTGATTGTGATCTCTTAAAATTAGATAATAATAATGACAAAAACTTTGAAACAGACCCTCATATACAGTTAAATATACATAAATAAACATTAACACAGACCCACTGGAATATGCATTCAGCATATAGAAAGACCATGCACCTCCAAATTATTATTTGAGACCGAAGAGTTATGCATCAGCAACCAGGTTTGTAAAATGCACCTTCGTCTTCTTTATGCAACTTGAATGACATTAGCAATCCTCATGAACAAACCAAGTTCCAGGAAAATATAATTTAACGCTGAGATGCAACTTACATAGAGTGCTGCGATGACTCCAGCTGTATAACCTGCGTGTAGCTTAATAGCAGCACTGAAGAATCCAGACTTATAGGCCTTCAAAGACTTGAATCCACTACCCGAAATCATTCAACAGCAGATCTGTTGGATTAGGAAGAATACCAGAGGTAACTGATGAGTCAAGGAGACTCCAAAACCATGGCTGACATCAATAGTCAGGGAGACAAACACTCTTTAGACTGCATCACATTTCATGCAAAAATTAGTTATTCTACCTAAGGATAAACCAAACAAAATTAACCTGAAGAACTGTCAAGCCAAATTGTGGTAGAGTACTCATCCTCTGACACTTGCTGATGCTGAGGACCCCAGAGATTAGAATAGCCATTATAAAAGTTTATGGTCTGGAACTTGGAGGTCACAGGAATGTGCTTTTCAGACTCTCCATGTACAGGGATAATGGAATTTAGAAGAGTGAATAATATGAAAACAGCTATAAAATTCATACAGGATCTGGGTTGCAGAAAGGCTGAGCTACTATACTGTGAGGATGTGCCCACGGTGGAAAGACGGCTCACAAGCTTGGAAGAGTGAAGGTACTGAAGCAGTGTGTTACTACGCAGGGAAAACTCTAAATAAATAGAAGAGAAAGGAAGAGAAGGGTCACATCAATAAAAGAAAATTGTGCAGTCTACAATGCCTTGGAACAGTTCATACCCCTGAACACAATCAATCCTTCTAGTTTTGAAATTTGACTCAAGTCATTATGGAGATTGAAATGGTAATCAAAATACAAACATAATATGATGAAACAAATGAAATGAAATATATTTTTTCTATGTTACATAAGATAATTGTATACTTAAAAAAAATAATAAATATGTAAATGTAACTAAATTTTTTTGCGGAAGTGGAGGTTTTGAGATGATTTGAATTACTGTAATAAATACAAGGAAAAATGTGAACCAGTAAAATAAAAACCCAAAAAACTTCAAAATATTTAATAAATTAGATATTAAAAATTTAAACATAAAAGAGTGGCAGCAAGTGGTTCGACATTCTTGAAAAAACCATTTGAAACAAATTCAGGAGATTTCCTAGAATATCTCTATGCAAACCCATTACCCAATTTACCTAAAGATCAAACAAAACTCTCCTATGTATTTGAGACAATGGCTTGCGCAATAATCTATATATGTATTATTGTATCTGAAAAGTGAAGCTTTGGATTTGCTTGGAATTCACAGCTCACCTCCATGGGACATCACCCACAAGCATCCAATCTCCCTCCTTGTCCTCGTAGGTCAATACAAAGTTTGAAGAGTTGTCCAAAAGCCTTGGATGCTTGGGATCATTGGCACCAACATGCCCTCTTTCCATCAGTGTTTGAGATCCACTTTGGCCTAAAAATTGATGGATAGAATGTAAGCCTAACAAAATAAACTTAACGGGCTGACCTTCAAAAAACAAACTAAATGGCCGAATAACTCACCGTTGGCATTGTTGGGCCATTGAAACATATCTTCTAAGGCCAGAGCAAGAGTTTCATACATGTCATGAGCATTCAGATCCACTTTTCTACCAATAGGCACGCCATCCATGTTCACCTTGACATACAAGGGAGACCGAGGCTGAGTAGTAGCACGGGTTTTTGATCTGTATGTCCTTAACCTGCGTCACCTCTACTCACCGCCGACCTCCTACGTTAATCAAGTCACAAAAGAGAAATCGTGGACTGAAGCAATTTTACATTAAAAACCAAACAAGCGAATAAGAGTGAATAATGGATTTTATTATACTATTAACACATAGCCTCTTGAGTTATGATCTCTCGAGAATAAGTGATTTTTGTTGAAAATGTATTTTCCGAAGAGGGTATTTTCTGCAAATCACACTTTATATTCAAAATTCAAAAGATAGTATAGCTTGAATTAAATGCAAAATTTTAACTATGAGATGCTCTACTTGATCAACGCAGAGCAAAACAACATGCTGTGTCCATCCTTCAACCCAGTTTTAACTAAAAATAAACCCATAGTTTATATGATGCCAATATTGTTTGCGACATCCAGAGCATCATAATCTGGAGTTAACCTCACATATGCCTTCTTCAATCCATCGGGCCTAAACACCACAACACAATCAATTATTCCCATGAGAAGGAAGTTTATAAAAGGCTGTGTCCATACCAAAATAATTTTGCTTCTCTGTATACTCTCAAACACAGGATATAATAAGTTTGACCACAATAAATTACCAAACCTAAACACCTATTAGAGTCTACAAATACAACCAAAGTAACTAACAAAAAAACCAGAAATTAATTAAGTCCAGTTTGGACCTTACCTGATTAATGTGTTGACTTTATTTTTCTGAATGTCATACATTTTTGAAGGCATTTGTAGAAAGGGACAGGATTTTGAAACAGATGGAACTTGAGAAGAACTGGGAATTGAAAAAGAGAGAGAACACTATTTTTTCTTTGTAGAGCACTGTGCAAGCTCTGTAGAGAAGCTTTGCCCAGAAACAGGAGGAGTTTCAAATATTAATCCAAAGGGAATTTGAGAAAGTAACAACTCAAATTCGTTCCATTTTGACAGATATTCTTTGACTCAAACAAGAAGAGGATCCTATGATTGGAGCACAACAGCTGATTACAGAGTCGAGGCAACAATGTAAAGTAAAAAAAAGCAATAACAAGGGAACAAGTTCTCATATGAGTGCAGATAAGAGCACAAGTGACGGAAGTCACCTACTTCTTACAAGTGATACTGAGGCTCTGGATTGTTCTATTTGTGTTTAAGAATGGACAACTGCAGGGGATCACCGTAGAATAAGCTTCAAATTCTTGTGAGCACCATCATCGGATTCCCCCTTAACTGAACCTGTTAGAATTAGAGCAACATAGTTTCCAGGATTGCAAACCATGACCTTATTGGCACTAACTGCCCAATAAATATTGTCAATCTTACCCCCTGGGTGTTCAACAAAAATACTTGCAGAATCTGAGGCTTGACAGTTCCCCATAATACAGTACTTGAAACGAAGAGAAAACTCAGATTAAAATCCCTATAAAATACCCAACTGCAAATTTACCAAATTCCCTTTGATATGTTCCAGATAAAGAATTTATTCATATCCATTGTGTTTCCCAGCTGTCATTCCTTCTGTCATTCGGACATATAAAGAATATGTTGCTGGGCACTTCAATAACAGTCCTTGAAGCTTCTTTCTCCAAACAAAATTGTTTCATTAAGGTAAATGGGCAAAACCAGTTGTATTTATGAGATGTGAGTGAAAACAAGGACAAGGAACAATAGGAAACCTTGTTCACCTATTAAAAAAATGAATATTACCATTGTGCACTCTTCGCAGATATTTGGCGATATGTTTTATTTCATAAAGCTTACAGATCATTTGCATATACATTCATGGGTGAACCTAAGCAAAGCCATATCATATTTTGTAAATCTAAAAGATATGTATACATGACATCAATATAGACAGGATCTTCGTTGTCAAGCATTATGACTTGTTGCCTTTGGTAGTCATATGCATTTAAGAGTAACAAAGTAACATATTTAAGAGTAACAAAGTCTAATAAGGGAAAAAAACAAGTTATCATATGAGTGCAGATAAGGGCCACAAGGATGGAAGTCACCTACTTCTTGCAAGTGACATCGAGGTCTCCGGATTGTTCTATTTGAAGAATGGACAACTTGGGATCACCGTAGAATAAGCTTCAAATGTCAGGGAGCACCACTTATCGGATTCCCCCTCAATCGAACCTGTTAGTTTAGAGCAACATAGTTTCCAGGATTGGAAACCATGACCTTATTGGCACTAACTGCCCAATAAATCTTGTCAATCTTACCCCCTGGGTGTTCAACAAAAATACTTGCAGAATCTGAGGCCTGACAGTTCCCCATAATACAGTACTTGAAACGAAGAGAAAACTCAGATTAAAATCCCTATAAAATACCCAACTGTAAATTTACCAAATTCCCTTTGATATGTTCTAGATAAAGAATTTATTCATATCCATTGTGTTCCCCAACTGTCGTTCCTTCTGTCATTCGGACAGATAAAGAATATGTTGCTGGGCACTTCAATAAGAGTCCTTGAAGCTTCTTTCTCCAAACAAAATTGTTTCATTAAGGTAAATGGGCAAAACCAGTTGTATTTATGAGATGTGAGTGAAAACAAGGACAAGGAACAATAGGAAACCTTGTTCACCATATTAAAAAAATGAATATTACCATTGTGCACTCTTGGCAGATATTTGGCGATATGTTTTATTTCATAAAGATTACAGGTCATTTGCATATACATTCATGGGTGAACCTAAGCAAAGCCATATCATATTTTGTAAATCTGAAAGATATGTATACATGACATCAATATAGACAGGATCTTCGTTGTCAAGCATTATGACTTGTTGCCTTTGGTAGTCATATGCATTTAAGAGTAACAAAGTAACATATTTAAGAGTAACAAAGTCACTAAGAAGGTGAGTCAGTTTGATCTTCAGTAAGCTTGCAAATAAGAATGCATTACAAAGAAAATCAGAAAAGCAGAAATTTATCCCATCAACCCGTATTTATATTCTCTACATTCAATCATATGAAGAGCATAGTTTTGAGATGCATCTACATGGTCTCTTTACTGGTAACCAATAAAATCCCACATCCATGAAAATTTGAAAAAACATATTTTGTAACCATGAAAACACAGAAAAACAGCTGCTATAAAATTCATATTGAAATAATGTACTGTAAGATAGAAAAATCATTAACAACGATCTTCTACAAACGTCACTGAGCGGAACTACCACTAACCAAAACAATAAATTATGAAAACAGACCCATGCCCAAGCTTCTGGGGCACTTCACTCACTGAATTAGACTCTAGCAAGCAATGACAAATCCTTGTACATTCAAAACAACCACACACCTCTAGCAAAAACGTCTTAAAAATATATAGATTCCCAGAGGGTGCCATAACAGAAACCTAGACCTGTCAGTAATATGATAATTCTGAAGGCTAAATTGATGCAAGAACATATGCAATACAAAGTAAATATATCTATAATTTCTCTACCATATTAACAGGTGTTAACATCACAAAGAAAATATATAAAGACAATATATCTATAATATAATCCTGTTTGAATGCAAAGCAAATCTATAAAGACAACAAGATTTTTTCCCATTTACTATGTTTCTCATAAAAAAAATCATTTTAAAGCATGGCCTTCCGACTACATAAATATTCAAAATTCAAAAGATAGTATAGCTTGAATTAAATGCAAAATTTTAACTATGAGATGCTCTACTTGATCAACGCAGAGCAAAACAACATGCTGTGTCCATCCTTCAACCCAGTTTGAACTAAAAATAAACCCATAGTTTATATGATGCCAATCTTGTTTGCTACATTTCATTAAAAGCAACCGGTTTTTCAGGGAGCATTAACTCTCTCAAAATTAGAAATTTCAAACAGGATTTCGCGGCCTAATACTCGAAATTTCTTACAGGAATATTTACTTTAGAAGCTAAAATTTAAGCGCAAACAGATACATCAATCCCAGGGGATTGATTTTCAAACAGAAAGCCAAATGTCCATCGCTTAAAAAACAAAACGCCAAAAAGGGCTTCCCATCCAGAACGCAAGAACAAAATTTCTAGTGGGTATTTTTTGAAAATTTCAAAAGGACCAAAATTTTATTTAAACTTCACAAAAATGGAAAGCCGAGTGGGATTCGAGAGATTCATACTTCGAAACCTCAGAGCTGTCCTGGATTCCATCGGAGCCATCGGACTCATTGTGTATTATCTTTGTTCCAGAAATAGCAGCAGGGGCAGCAGTAGGAGGAGGCATGATAACTCTACCAGAGTTAGAGAACCCATAACCAGGTCTCACACGCTCACCAACATATTGAACAATAGGAGTGTGGGGAGCAAAAAGTAGGAGCCACCGCAAATCCTCCCTTCCAGAATCCTTGCACCTTCCCGGGCCCTCAACACTCCGAACCGAACCCCGATATTCATTATTAAAGTCTAGGAGAAATCTTGAACAAAAACTGAATAAGGCATCTGAAATACAGGGGTAATTTGTAAGCTGGATGCTTATCTCAGAAAAGATATCTAATTGCCGCAATAGCAAGTTGGTACTAAAGCATTCTATTACCGGGGAGGGTACTTCCAGAATATCTTTATCAACAAGAGAGTGATCACAGGTTTCGTTCCTGCACACTCCTGATTATGATTCACTCAACTAAACTCTAAAAGAATAGCTAGATTCTGGAATAAACCTTGACACAGGTCTCAGTCCCGGTAGCTAGATTCTGGAATAAACCTTGACACAGGTCTCAGTCCCGGAAGAATTTGAAACTTGTGTTCATATCACCAAACTTCTAGCACCACCGGGCACGGTTCTTTCAACTCCAAGAAATTTCAGGTCTTCCCCATTCTTCCAAATTTCGCCTTTCCTCAGCCGAATGCGGCTCCGTAGCGAATGACCGGCCGATTAAGGTTTTGTTGTTGTTTTTTTAACCTGCTTTACATTCACGGCTCATCTTCTCCTTCAATCGTGTAAATGTCGCATCTCACGATCACCAATTGTACACATAGGCACAAGAAGTTCATTTCAAATAAATACGCTACTACGTAAAAAATCAAATTTATTTGTTATAAATATTTATAATATTTAATTTCATATTATGTATTAACGCATTCCTATCCAGTAATAAAATATTTTTACACTGAAAATGTAAACTTAGGTTCAAATTAATTTTTTATATAATATTAAAATATAATTAGCCATACTCAAAATCTTTTTTTATCCTTATTAAGAAATAGTCCCATCCCATTAAATAATAAGATAATCTTACACTAAAACATTGTTAGTGATCAATAAATGTAAACTTGCTTTAAAATTAAAATTTTATCTCCTATAGCAATATAGTAAACCATAGTCAAAATCCTTATTCATGTCCATATAAATATGAAAACATAGTTATATTTTATCGGTCACTTCAACAGGTGCCTAGACATCGAGTTAAAGGTTAATACCATCCATCATTCTAAAGGAGGTGACGGGGACTAGGGATTAATGAGAACAATTTACTTTATGGCATAGCTAACATTGTGCTTTCAGGCTGTTATATGTTTCAATATTAACAACACACTTAATGCCCCGATAGACTTGGATAGACGATGTGTAGCACTTAAACTGTGTGTAGGGAAAAAATGATCTATCAAAAGTACCAATGATCTTACAGATCAAATTATTGAGTTGATGTATTTCTCGAAACGGATATAATAACGAATCTATTGTCAACATCTTATCCATAAAAATAAAATTATATTATTTAAATTATATATAAATAAAATTATATTATTTGGTTTTGTGGATAAGATATATACATATTTGTGGATATATATATATATATGTAATTTAATAGAAATATTTTTTTATATGTTTTATAATTGTTTTGGTATATTTTTTGGTTGGATTTGTCTATAAATTTGTTGGAATCATAAGTTTGAGTTGTTCACTCTATTTAATCTAAAAACCTAAAACCTAGATTTTCTCAAATTATTAAATAGATACATATAACAAAAATGTATTTTAGATTAAAAAAATTACAATTTTACCAAAAACATTATTGTTTCACCTATTCCCACATAAACATCAAAACAAAAAACTGTTAAAAACACATTTTAAATTTGATAAGAATTTTGTGGAGTGTAGATGACGAATTGTAATGTAATGGTTGCTCTAAAGCCAGGATTGTGTGTCTCAATGGGTGTATGAATCCTTCTCAGCGAATGGCGAGATATAGCATAAAGCCAAGAGGTGGATTGTTCTTTGTTGGGCCTAATAATATCGAGATGGAATATAAGGTAAATCTTGGAGAATGGATCTCGGTGTAGGGCCTAGAGATCCCTAGATCAGACTGTGGATTACAGTAAAGCCTAAGAATCTTGGAGGCAATAAAATTTATCACGGTGTAGGTTGAGAGATCTTTTAGTATCCATGTTTGTTTGGTTCTTTTTGGTTGGTTACAAGTCCCACGTTCATTCTTCAAATATGTCACGGAGGTAATTGGATGAAAATATATTTGTCTTAGCCAATTTATGGACGGGTGGAACGTGGTAGCCCCATCCCGAGTTGGCTTTTACATTCATTAGTGAGAAGTTCATTTCCTTGGCATTCGATGTGTAAATTTATGGTTTATATGTGGATCATATGGATGATGTATCCCTAATATTTATGTTGTTATTCTGCTGGTTATGAGCATGTATTCTGACAATGATGATGTATGTCTCTCCTCATGTTTTTATTTTTATTTTAAATGAATAAACAATATATCTATGACTTAATAGATGATACTCCAACTAATGATGTAAGGGAACAATGCTTCTTGGAAATTCTCAGATAAATATGAGACCCTTATGCTCAGATCGGTTGTTAACACCTGGAGATTACATATTTGTGATATTTTTGAAGAAATTACTATCATGGCTAGTAGGGGTCCAGTCCAAGCCTTGTCATATTTTTTGCACATACATTATTTTTTCATTGTTTTCTTTCATCTCTAAACTTTTCATTGAGTTATGGGCAGTGGCTTCGGCTCTAGGCCTAAAAAAGTGCTTGAAATCACATGGACACAGGCGCATGTTAGGGTAAGTGAGTCCCTCGACGCATGCATTCCTATGTCATGGGAGCACCCAAAGCCTCCTATATGCACTCATGCCCATACTGTGGGATTGTATAGGGGTTAAGTGGGTTAAAATATTAGTGGGACCTAGAGTCTAGTTACCTGAGTGGTTGGGATGGTTCCTGGGAGCTGTTTTGCTAATATGGAAGGTTTGTATGATGTGTTTCTGTTGATTCAACTTCCTTAAGGTCACCTAGGAGGTCAAATATGATTATATTAGCCTCTCGTCACATGTTTACCCTACCTGGCTGGTTACTTAGGTAGATGTGGGATGAGGGTGTTATAGAGTGGTATCAGAGCATGGTTCACCAATTGGAATGTATGGCGGTGTTTGTTGATAATGAATTCATGTTGGTTTAACGTGGGTTAAATATCCTTGTGGTTTGTCTCCTTGTTGCATATGCATGGTGCCAGTCGTTGTTGTAGTGATGTTACCATGTGGAATAGGATATTTTTGTTGTGAAGTATGTCATCATGATTGTATGATTGGTTATGCATTTATAGGTGTTTACCATGCATGCATGTCAGTCATATATATTTGATGTATGTTGTGGACAATGTGTTTGATGTGTATACATGGTGGTGGTAATTGTTATAGTGATTTCACCATGGGGAAGTTGATGGTGTTTGTCATTGGATGTGATCATCATGAGTGAATGTTAGTTATGCATTTTTTATGTATGTAAATCTCTATATGTTTTTATTCATGCATTTTCATGGTTAAGGTTGTTGTCCATGAGGTCATTGTGTGCATTTTAGGTCATCATGGCTCTTTTGGTATGTTATGATGCTTATGTACTGGTTGAGATAGGCCAGAAGATGAATATCATTGAAGTGAAGTTGTCACACTAGAGTTTTAGGTAAGAGTAGATCGTCATGTAGGTATTTTATGATTGGCATGAAAGTATCTTAGTTATTGGATTGTTATAAACATTAGGGCTATGTAGATGTTTGTTAGTCTATTGTTGTTCTGGTTACATGTATGATAGATGCTAGTGAATCAGTGTGGTTATATGCACACATGTTGAATATTCATTAATGATAGTAGCTTGTTGTTATATGAATTTTTTTTGTTTTATCTTAGTTAACTTGATGATTATGTTATATGTTATTGATCATAATGGTATGTGTTAGCTTGTTGATTATTACATGATAGTTAACTTGATGATTATTCTATATGTTGTTGATCAGTATTTTATATTTCAACTCTTTGTTGTTATATGTTAGTCAACTTGATGATTAGGGTTATTGCGTTAATATATAGATGTTACATGTATCACACTATTTTGATTGGCCTATGAACTTTGTTAGGGTTGTGAAAATCAGGTACGAGTCAACCTTATTATGATATTGTGTTGTACTAATCTAGACTAAATGTGCATATGTGAGTGTTATTCATGAATGCCAATTGTTTATGAGTCTATGATGCGAAAATATTAGCTAGTTATTGTTATGGATATCATGAACTTATTTTTGTCTAAGTTGATGTTATGTGAAGTTATATTGTGATAATATAGATTGATTGGAAATACAAGATAACCTCCCCTAAGATACATCAATGTATGAGTTTTCTTATGTAGTCTACTTGGTGTTTGAATGTTTTATTATGTCATTTATTCAATGTTCGAGTGTGTGGTGCCTAATATATCATTTATCTATTGTATGAATTTTTGATTACTTGAATGATATGAGTATGTGCTTATAATATTGCATGAAGAAATGATATGATTTTGAGATGGTAGTACTAACACACATGTATTCAGATAGTTGATATGTACTTGAGTGCAAGTAGGTTGTAGTTGTAGCATTTTGATTTTCACTATTAGTTTATTATGTCATGGTTATTAGTCTTCGTATAAGTTTTTTTTAGTTAATATATGTGATATCTTCATATTTGGAACATGTGTGAACAGTTGAAGGGAAACATGTCTAGTATGAGCATAAGAAGGTATTAGTTTATGTGTTCATATAACTAATAAATGGGTGATATGAGGGTACATAGTAGGACTCAATCAGAGAAAGGAAAATGGTAGAGAAAGGAATGGGGTAAGAATTCCTTTGGCTATGTTTGGAAACCCTAATTTAAAATGAATGAGTGCCTTACCTACATGAAATCTTAATAGCCCTAATATTGTCTGACATTATGTGGATATCTTCTATAGTTATGAACTTGTATTTGACATGTATAGAAATTGGTCTCTAGTTATGGATAGATTCGTCTAGGGATTGGAGTCCCTTGAGAGATGATATATGTATGTGTTGAGATACAAGGCAGTGCTCCTAGATTAACAAGGTAAGGTAAGTCATATATTGTATGTTTATATTATACATTGACAAGTATGTGTTTATGGTGGTATGATGTAAGGGAATGTGTGGGAAAAAATACTGCCATGAAATCTTGAAGAAGACTCAGGTTGAGATTTCTCTTGGAAGCATTGGGAACCCATGGGGATCGAGTAAAGGTTTTTTTTCTATTTTTATGCTTTTGGTCTTTGTGATTTTTTTGTGCTTGATTTTCATTTTTATTTATGTTTGTTGCATGATGTTAATTTTTGGAAGCTAAGTACAAAATCCATGTTCCACTACTCATATGATGTTGGATTCCTCTTTCAGAGAGGTGCAAGATTGATCTAAATATCATCTTGTTTGGATGAGCATAACATATATTTTGAATTTATTTTCCACACATGTGCAAGGTCGGCCATATATTTAATGTAGGCTCACATGAATAATAGATGTGTCACACACCCTCCTTGATGGATATAAATTCGAGAGACTTGGAGGTCATTTCATCATCAACTAATTACACATTCTCTCATTGTAATTTGATTGGTTCGATAGAATTTGGAGGACTTTTTCCCCTCACACATGTGTAGCATAGTTGTTTTTTTCTACAGATATATTTAGGGCCTTTTGCTGTAGCATTGACGGTCGTCAACCCTTGGTCGTTTGACCCCAAAGTTCCAAAAATCTGATTTTAGGAGGCCATATTGTTGACCAGTAAAATCGAGGAATTCTAGGATGTTTGACTGAAGCCCTAAATCTGATGCGTTGACTTTTTTGTTGCCGCCTACGTTGACTTTGTCTTGACTAGTGTTGACTTGTGATGAGATATCTTTGATGGTTGTGGGTGTGACACATGGAAGGTTGACTGAACGAGAAATACTTTGCTGGTTGAAGCATCCTGTTAACTGCTATTACACAACAATATCTCATGTCTTTGCTAGACAAAAGGAATTTTAAATATGATCTATATTTAGTTTATCTTATATTGACCTATTATTGTGTTCTATCAACATTTTACTTTCATTTTTATGTGATTGATAATAAATTGACAGATAAGTCTAATTATCATGCATAGAATATGTCCTTGGATTTGGTGCTAGAAGATCAAGATGTCATGGACTATGTGCAGGGGAATATCCAAGAGACTCCATCAAATGCAGTTGCTGCCACGAAGTCAAAGTATAGAAAAGGGGAAATGAAAGAAAATATGATTATCCATGATTCTATTCATAAAAACTTGGTTTCTTACATTTCTGATATGAAGACATATAAGGAGATGTATGATAAGTTGGTGAGCATTTTCAGGGCTAGCAATATTAATCAAATCCTTTTCTTCAAGAATCAGTTGAAGAATATAAATAAGGGCAAGGATGAATGGATTCAATCCTATTTTATGAGTCTCAGTCAAATTAGAAATAACCTCCTCACTATTGGGGAAGAAATATGTGATCAAGAGATGGTTCTTATTTCACTTGGAGGTCTCCATTGTGATTGGAATGTATTCAATACCACTATTCTTAATAATAATGTGATTCCTGATTTTCATGAAATATTGACAAGATGCACTCAAGAGGAAATAAGAATGATGGAATATGCCTCTAATGGTAATGGAACTGACCCTACTACCTTCACCGCTCATGAAAATAAGAAGAACCATGGTGGCATGAGAAATGAAAACCATGGTAGAGCGAGACCGAAATGAAGGGAAGATGTTACACTTGTAACAATTCTGGTCACTATGATAGAGAGTGCCCTAATAGAAGGGACTCTCCCAGGGATGATTTCAACAACAACTTGGGAGGTAATGGAAGGAACAACATGTTCAACGGAAAAAAGAAGGCTCCTTCTGATCATAGTGGAAATGGGAAGGCTTTCAAGAGGTTAATATATTATAGGTATGATGAGTCTAATGTTGTTCATAATTAGGGAATTGAATTTATTCTTATATCTTCACTTTGTGTTACATCTCCACTCGACACCCTGGATGTCCAGTTGATTAACAGTGGCACTTCAAGGCACCTCACTGGTTTCAAAGAAGCCCTATCTGATTTGGTTGAGAAGGATACCAATCTGGAAATATTCCTTGGAGATAACGCCACCTATCCCATGAATGGGACACAGACTGTGACCCTCCATCTATCTCAAGATCAAGTCCTCCAATTACAAGATGTGTTGTACGTACCTAATTTTAAGAATAACTTTTTGTCCATTTTGGAAATGGAAGACAAAGGGTTCAAGGTAGCATTCATTTATGGAAAGCTAACTATCTGGAAGAATAACTTCAAGGAAGCTCTTACTATTTATTTTAGCGTTGATACACTATACCAGGTTGGAGGAAGTCCACTAGGGATTTATCATGTGACAAAACCCTTCAAGCATATTTATGGCACCAGAGTAAGCCCTTCCCGAAGCAAAGAAGGTGGTAACATGGATTCTTGAATATTAAATGAATTCAAAGACCTTTGGTAGAGTAGCTAGCATTAAGAGGGAGACCACAACTACGTACACTCTTGAGGAAAATGGTGTTGCTGAAAGAAAGAATAGGACCATTTTGGAAGCCGCCCGCACCATGCTATGTGACCAAGGTCTTCCGAATTTTTTATGAGAAGAAGCTGTGAAAAATCATGTGTACGTTAAAAATAGATGCACGCATTCCGCTATGGACTCCAAAACTCTCGAAGAAGTCTTCTTTGGTAAGAAACCTGATGTTTCTCATTTTATAGTTTTTGGTTGTCCTGTTTACTTTCTTGTGCTCAAATAAAAGAGAAGTAAGTTGGATTCTTTAGGAAATAAGGGAATGTTTGTGGGCTACAGTAAAACTTTGAAGGCATATAGAATCCATCTACCTAGTCAAAGAGAAGTGGAGATATGCCATGATGTCACCTTCGATGAACATGTTTCCCTCAAGAAAGAGAGAAATATTCCTATTTACCATGGCGCACTGATAAAAACGTATTTGTTTTTTTTATTTTTTATCAATGTACTTCAACGGTGCACTTGTATAACAAAGTGCACCGGTGCGCAACGTTACGTAGGGCGCACCGGCGCAAGAAAATCTGTATTTTTTTAAGATTGACACAAGGGCCAACATGGATTGGGATCTGACTATGCAAGTCATCCTGTGGGTTGGATTTGTTATGAGTACAGACACCCTATAAATCTAAATTGAAAAGAAAGAGGGAGAAAAAATGGAAGAAACAAAAAGAATCTAGGGTTTTGTTTGTAAAAATTGATTTCTTTTTTATTTTTGTTTCTGAAAAATGCAGAAAAGGTAAAAAACTGCAGAAACAAAAAGTTAAAAAAAAAATAAGATTTTATTTTGTATTTTACTTCAAAAAAAACTAGAGAAAAAATAAAATAAAACAACAAACTTTGATTTCTTATTTCACTGCATAAAAAAACTGTAGAAAAAAAGTACAAAAAAACAATAAACTTTATTCACTTCGTTTAAAATTCTATGGTACAAAAAACTTACACCAAATTTTTTTGGCTGCGCGCTTGCTCTGCGTCCCTGGAGCTCGGCCCTGCCGCTTGCTCTGCCCTTGGAGCTGCCTCCCGATCGAAGCATCCCCAGCGAGTGAATCCGCCCCTGCGCCCTGCTCTTTGGAGTTGATCTGCTCCAGCGGATGGAGATCCAGCACTGATCCTCTCTTCTTCGACCATGACATTAGATGGAGTTTCCCTCCCGCCTTCTGATCTTGAGGCATTCCGATCCCTTGTTGCAGCCGCCAACAAGAGGCCACCCTCGACCTCTCAGCTCAAGTTTGTTAAAAAACTGGACAAAATCCCTACGGTGTCGCTCCCGGTGGACGATGCCTGCAGAACAGCAATAAACCTGGCTGAGAGAGGTCTCATCGGCCAGTTCACCGGGCTATGGCCTTCTCCAAAGGCAGTAGAAGATTGGGTCAAGCGAAACTGGTCGCCACTGGTCAAGGAAGGAGTAAAAAGTCATTTCGTAGGAAAGGGGTTCTTCGTTTTCGTGTTCGACAGTGTGGAAGACCAAAGTCTGATCTTCAGAAACGGGCCTTATTTCATGGGCCCCCAAGGGCTTTATCTGAACAAATGGTCTCCAGATTTCGACCCTGCACAAGATGTGCCCACTGCTGTTCCTGTTTGGGTTCGTCTCCCGCACCTCCCTCTTCATTGCTGGAGCCAGAGATCATTGCAATCCATCGGCAATGCCCTAGGCAGGTATATAGATCAGGCCCCGAGGAAGGATCAGTACTCCTGCGCCCGTATCTGTGTGGAAGTCGATTTGGAGGTCGGACTCCCCGAAGCCATCAATCTCTCAGTGGCAGACTGGACGCACATTCAAGAACTCGACTACGAGCAACTGCCCTTTAAATGTCGACACTGCCATGAATACGGGAATTTTGCCAGATACTGCAAAAAAAAGAATGAGGAAATAGCAGAGAAAGAGAATGGCGAACAGTGGAAGCAAGCAAAGAGAACAGCAAGCAATAGACAAAACAACAAAAGAAATGCAAAAGAGACAGGGAACAAAACAGGTCAGGAAGGCGCAAGTAGCCAAAACAGTGAAAGCAGGGAAGCTAACAGCAGTGCAGGAGATAAAAATCCATTCGAATCTCTTGCTCTTCCGACAGATCCTCCAGAGACTGAACAGGAAGATGCACCTCAGCTGAACACTGCAGACAATGAAGTGCCATGTAACACTCCAAATCAGGTACCTAGCAACACTCCTTCTCCTTCATATGCTGACATTATTAAACAAAAAAAGAAGAGTTTAGACAATATGGGGTCATCAGATGAAGAAAACTTTGAAAGGCCATCCAAAAAAGTGGGAAGAAGAACAAACAAGGAAACCAGGGAAGAGGAATCAGAAAGGCAGAAAACCCTTGGAAGTCAATCCACCATTGAAATGACTCTAGGGAGAAATACAAGACCAAGGGCGCCCAAGGGAGGAGGCCCCACCCCTTCAAGCGGTAAATGATGCAGATGGTCTCTTGGAACTGTAGGGGCTTGGGAAATCCCAGTAAGGCATATGCTATCAAAGATCTCCTGAAGCTGGAATCCGTGGATATACTTATGCTCCAAGAGACCAAAATAGAAGGGGAAACCCTTCTAAACACTAGCTCAATGAAGTGGAAATATGATGCTGGAAAGGCTGTGAGTGCAAGAGGGTCGGCCGGTGGCATAGGAACCTTCTGGTCAAAAAACTCCTTCTCATTAGAAAAGCACTCGGAGACCCAACACTGGATATATACAGAACTTCTCCATATTGCAAGCAATACCTCTCTAGCTCTGTTCAACATGTATGTTCCCGTCCATTATGATGAAAAGAGACAGTGCTGGAGATCACTCCTGGAATACATAGAGCAAATCAATCCCTCAAACATTGTAATAGGAGGTGACTTGAATATAATTCTAGACCCCAAAGAAAAAAGAGGAGGGATTTACTCAAGGGATCCCTTTCTCAACATGGTGGAAAATCTGATTCTGCAGTGGGACTTAATAGATCACAAACCAGTAAAAGGCAAATACACCTGGACTAATAACAGAGCAGGGGAAAACCATATCTCTGCCAGGCTGGACAGATTTCTTATCAGCAGCTCGTTAATGTTGGACAATAGGATTGTCTTCACCAAGATCCTCCCAAAACTCACGTCGGATCACAAGCCAATCCTCTTAAGCTTGAAAGAAGAAGAAGACCTTGGCCCTCTCCCTTTTCGTTTCAGCCCTCTTTGGGCTGGAAAAGAAGGCTTCTTTGACACTGTCCAAACTGCATGGGAGATAGAGGTTTCTGGATCACCAAGTTTTGTTTGGGAACAAAAATTGAAAAAAACCAAAAAAGCCCTTAAGGATTGGATAAAAAACTCTATGAAAACCCCCACTAGTCTGAGGAAGGAGGCTGTTCTCCTGCTGGAAGGTCTACAACTCGATTTGGAGGAGAAAAATCCTTCTCCCACAGATTTAGACATGGAGAAAGCAGCCCAAAGGAATACTTACAGCTCCTTCAGAAATGAAGAAGAGTACTGGCGTTTAAAATCTCGAAGTTTATGGCTTAAATCCGGGGACAGGAACACCACTTATTTCCATAGAAAATGTAGGGCTCGCCTCTCTCGAAACCACATTGCAGAAATTACCTCCTCCAATGGCCAGGTGTATAAAGGTCACACTCAAATCAAAGAAGCAGCAGTAAATCATTTCCAAACTCTTCTTAGTGCAGAAAGTAACGAGAATGAGGAGATGCATTAGAGTTTCTATCCAACATCCCAAACCTAGTCAGTAAGGAAGATAATGAAGCCCTGACAAGGTCAGCTACAGAAGAAGAAATAACCTCCATTGTCTGGTCCATGGAACCAGACAAAGCTCCAGGACCTGACGGGTTCTCAGTGCATTTCTACAGCATCTGTTGGGAGATAATCAAATTGGACCTCTTCAGAATGATAAGGGGATTCTTGAGGAAGGCTAAAGTTGGAGGCGGAATTAACTCCACCTTTCTCGCTTTAATCCCCAAGGAGACTAACCCTGGCTCCTTTGACAGGTATAGGCCGATCTCTTTATGCAACTCATCTTACAAGATAGTGGCCAAGCTAATGGCTAACAGAATTAAGCCCCTCCTCCATAAACTCATCTCTCCGGCTCAGGGGGGATTTGTGGCTGGCAGACAGATTCTAGACAACGTCATCCAAGTTCAAGAAGCACTACACTCCAGCTACGCCCGGAAAGAACAAGGTATGATCATAAAACTGGACATGTGTAATGCTTTTGACAGAGTGAATCGTTCCTTTCTGTTCAAGGTTCTTGCTGCATTTGGTTTCAGTCATGAATTTATTAATCTAATTAAAGCTTGCATTGAGAATATCTGGATAGCTCCAATGGTTAATGGAAGACCAGCAAACTTTTTCTTGGCCACTAGGGGATTGAGGCAGGGTTGCCCCCTCTCTCCCTTCCTTTACATTCTGATGGCGGATTCACTGAGCAGGAAGCTGACTCAGGAGAAACAAACAGGCTCAATTCCTGGGATTAGAATTGCGCAAGGCATTGCTCCAGTGAACCACGCTTTCTTTGCAGACGACTCACTTCTGCTTGGGGGAGCTTCCTTAAGAATTGCCAACACCTTCAAGACCATCCTACAAAAGTTCTGCAAAATCTCTGGAGCGTTAATCAGTGAGAGAAAAAGCGCTGTTTATGGCTGGAACTCAGAACAAAACACAATTGAAAGGATCGCCAGAGAGCTGGGGTTCAATGGCTATGCTGACTGGGATAAGATAAAATATCTTGGCCTTCCATTAACCAAGGGATCCAATCGAAATCACTTATGGGAAGAGGTGATCTTCAAGCTCAAGAAAAAGATAATTGCGTGGGGTGGAACCTGGCTTTCAACAGGCGGCAAACTTACATTAATACGCTCTGTTCTATTTGCAATGCCTACGTTCCAAGCCTCCCTGTCGTTGGCACCAAGTCAAATAGCTGATCGCATCTCCAGTCTGATGCGCAACTTTTTGTGGAATGGAGGGCGCGGCAATAGCAATCGGTTCCATCTTGTCAACTGGAACACAGTGAAGCGTCCATTGAATGAAGGCGGCCTTCAAATCAGGGACCCTCTGCATTCCAATTTAGCTTTGGGATGTAAGATGCTGTGGCAGCTCCTTATCGATCCCTCACACCCTGTCAGCCAGATCTTTAATCGTAAGTACCTCAACAATCATTCGATAGTCAACTTTAATCCAGTGAATACTCCCAGGGGTACGCAGGCATGGAAGCTCTGCAGCAAAGCTGTTGGCTTCTTCAGAACGCACCTTTACAAAATCCCAGGGAATGGGAAAAATACTCTGCTGTGGAGAGAGCAGATTATGGGCCATCCTCCTCTATCAGCAAATTCAGAAATCGCAGATTTAAGAGCTTGGTTAAGCTCAAAAGGAATTCGCAGAATTGAGGACATCGTTGAATGGGATCAAAAAGGCAACTGGCAGAGTTGGTCTCTGCCTGTCATACCAGCGCACTTAAACAATCAGTTAAAAGTCTTCACAGCTGCTATCTCAGACTTCACACCAGTGCACAAGGACGAGGAAGATTCCTGGGGTTGGGGAAAGACCGGGGTATATACAGCCAGACAAGGATACCTGCAGCTGCAAGGTAAGAAGGATTCTTTACATCCCGAAGCAGTGTGGAAACAGATTTGGGAAAATTTCAGCATCCCTAAGATTAATTTCTTTACTTGGACTTTGTATCACAACAAAATACTTACTGGAGAAAACCTGAACAGAAGAAATATAGCCAGCCCCCATCGATGTGTCCTTTGCAAAAACGCTCTAGAGACCTCTGATCATTTGTTTATTGAGTGTGAGATTGCTCAGAAGGCCTGGTCTATCTACTTGACTGGCCTGAATGTGAGAACCCCTACACACTGCTCGACCAGAGACATGTTCAAGACATGGAAAGCTCGATACCCCGGCAGCATTGCAGACAAATCTCTCTGGCACAAGGTTTGGATCGCAGCCCCAAAATACATATGCTGGAAGTTGTGGTTGGCCCGGAATGAAATGGTCTTTAACCAAAAAGAAACCACTGCAGATATCATAGCAGATAAGGCCAAGAAACTCTTTTTGGAAACTCTGAGACACTCAAATGCCAAAGATGACAGCTCCCTTGGAAAGGAAGAAAGGAATTGGCTTGATGGCTTCTCCCCCAAACCAACACCTTCAGCATGTACTCGTCCAAAACACAAAGAAAAATGGCAGATCAGAGATACGCTGGACAGCTTTCAGAAGTGGTGGAAATCACAAGGAAAATGCACCATCTTTTTTGACGGAGCCTCAAAAGGCAACCCAGGCAGGTCAGGAGCAGGAGGGGTTATTTACTTTCCGAATGGAGAAAAAGAGACCTTCAGCTGGGGACTAGGGACAAAAACCAACAACCAGGCTGAAGTTCTCAGTCTTTTAAAAGCTTGCCAGCTGGCTAGGAAAGAGAATCCAAGTGAAATTTTAGTGTTCGGAGATTCAGAGTTGCTGATAAAATCTCTAATAAACAAGAAAGGGCTAAAGGACCCAATGTTAAACAAGCAGCTTGCAAGAGTGAACAGATTCCTGAAGGACTTCCCCTCAGCTCAAATCTTCCACATCCTCAGAGACTTAAACACAGAAGCAGACAGGTTAGCAAACATTGGATGCACTCTTGAAATGAGCATGATCAACTTAAATGCAGGTGAAGTGAACAAGGAAAACATTCCCTAATAGGTCAAGGAGTACATGTAAAAACAGTGATATGCATGAAGCAGTGATCTGAAATGTTTGTTTTGGCTCTGGCCAACCCATATCTATCAATAAAATTATCCGTTCTAGTTAAAAAAAA